>JAUZST010094316.1:0-19118 GCA_034779995.1 Parotocinclus haroldoi
TATAATATATATATACATAAATACATGTTCTGAAGTGTTCACAAACTTTTAAGCACTGCTGCATGTACTAGATTTGAAATATTATTTATTTAATATTTATATTAAATATATTTAATATATTTATTTATTATTTATTATTTATTATGCTAAAATGGTGGCTCAGTCCAGTGTTATTTTGGAATTGCAGGAGAACCTGGGGTATTTTCAAATAAGCAAATGCATGACTTGACTCTGACAGGTATAAACTGGGTTAAATCCTAAATATGTGTCTTTTCTTTGATCATGAGTGGGTTCATAGCATGTCATTTTATAAATGGTCACAGCCAATGGTACTTTAAACCTGTGATGAATTCATGTTCATAGTCTTTTTATTGCTGGATGAAGATTTGAGCATGTACTGTATAATCTGACTCACATTGAGGTTATGTAATGCTGGGTTAAGGGAATGAGTAAATGTCAGATGAAGTATTCTCTGTGTCAGATTGCTGCTAGGCTTTATGCCTTATGGCTAGCCCCAAACTCTCTGTGGCAGATGCACATGAGTGCGAAAGCTTAGAATGAATGGGCACAGACTCCCAAATCTTGTATATGGGCACAGAGCTAAGCACATTGACAAAGCCAAGAGCCACAGATGCCAAGGGAGCGTAGAAGGAGAGAGGGCTGACAAAAGAGAAATTAAATAATTAAATATTTAGTATTTATACATTTTATTTGAAACTCATTTTATTACCTGTAACAAACAAACAAACAAAAAAACCCTGGAAACAACTCACTGGACAAAAAATGAGTTACTTTATTGAAACATACCAAATAGTGTGTAATTCTATTACTGACAAGAATTTCCTGTAGACCATTATAGTGCTGGTAGACACATATCTCCTTGTTACACCTGCAAAGTCATCTGCTTCCTTCACACTATGTCCTTTGCAGCACAAATAATGGCATGTCATTCATTAACATCTGCTGTTGTGACCCATTTACCACACATCAAACAAGACATACACTATACTACATTTTCTCAAACTGTGAATCCCGTTGCATCCTGTGCAACGTCATCTGTAGGAACCTGAAGTTACTACCACCTTAAACATGCAAGGTGAATACTTTTTGTCCGTATCCGGAAACTATATTCCACCTTGTTCCACCATAATGTACATCAACACTATACTCTAAATTTGCTTCAATATGTGTACATAGCTGAATCCATCAATGTGTACCTTCGCAGATTCACACCATTTTTCACGTGATGTACCAATAATGCCTACAGCATTGCAGATGTGTGCACTCCCACTAACATTTTAACTCTATATATAACCCTATGTAATGTGGCACCATTGCAGCATTTGTTTGAGGTCTAGCAGGCTGTGCAACAGTTTCTACACTCTTTTTACACAATTTACAAATTACAATGCACGTTATTTATTTTACCACCTTACACCACCATGTTTACCCTACCCCCTTCCTATGTACTCTGTTGTAAACCTTATGTCCTACTTATGTTTCACTGTTTGTTATCACTATAAACTGTATATGGCTGAGATGACAAACTACTTAAATATTTTTATGTTGTTAGAATCAAGGGTAATTATAGGTAATTATAGCGTTAAGGTATTATAATTTTTTTATATTGGTTTTCAATTCCAATGTAACATACCTGTGATGTATGTTCTTAAGAATCACAGTGGTGCTAGAAAATATGTCAGGCCTTTGGAAATCTCTTCATTTCTAAATATATATGATCTAAAGTTTTAAAAGAACAAATGATAACACTATTACACTTGGTCATTTTGATAGGGCATATGACCCTATTTAACATATATTTGAGTGGCTGTTAAGCTCTGGGATCAATTAATGAGATGAGAAACAGGTGTGACTGTTGTATTTAAAGATCAAGGATCTATCAGCATTGGGAGAATAATGATAATAATACTGTACAATTGTGTGAATGGTAGCAAGGAGAAAGCCATTGTTCTCCAAAAAGATTGTTACTGTCTGTCTGTCTGTTACACGGGCAAGCCTATTCAAGGTTTTTAGAAAATGTATTGTGGATGGATGAGGCCAAAACAAAGCTTTTTGTTTTAAATAAGACACATTACACTGGTGCCTACAAGTGTGTGAACCCTTATGAATGTTCTATATTTCTCCAAAAATATAACCTATAACATCACCAGATTTTCACACAATACCTAAAAGTAGATAAATAGAACCCAATTATACAGATGAAAGGACATGAACCCCCTAGTTTTATTATATGCTATTCCAGTATTTATACATTTGTTTTGGTGTAATTTATGCTGATAATATAATATTTTTCACTTTTAATTTTAAGGTATATTAGTGATAATAATGCAGTGTGGGACTGAAATGATAACCATGTGATACTGCACTAGCTGTGTTGATAATTAACAATTTGACTATTTTACTGTGAATTTCTAAATGTTGTAAATAGGGACTCCTAATGAATCCATTTCCAGCAATCACTTTTATGTAAAAGATCCTATGAATAATGTCTTTTTTTATCATGTTTTTATGTTTTATTGTTTAATTGAAAATTTTTAATCCCCATAGAAGAGGTGAATAAAGGCTGTATTTGTCTGTCTGAAATTGTTTTTTTTAACTCTGTCATTCATGCCTGTCCTCCATCCTTTGTTGGTCTTATTTTGTTTTATTTATATTTTAGTTATTTCTTTGTTTCCATCACTCACAAACCTGTTTCCCTGATAGGTTTTTATTATTTTTATCTTGTGTCTTTACTCATTGTTCAGTCAAAGTACAACTCTGAACTGATGTCCTTGTCACCTTTTTCAACTACTTCTGCAATGAACACAAAATCACACCAGAAAAGGAAGCGAATAACACCTACATTCGACAGGTTGAGTGTGTGTTTAACATCTGACAACATCAAGGGGAAGAGGGAATAAAAGAATGATATTCTATTATCATCAGTAAGAAACCTGCACTCAGCAAAATCCTTCATCCCTGAAAGAACACAATCATCTTTAAATTTCAAAGCATCTGACCCAGTTCATATTGTTGATTGAAATGGAATATCACATTTTATTCAATCAAATATCTTATCCAAATCCCCTCATCTAGCTCTTAGGAATGTATTGTGATAATTTGAAGTGAGGGCTTATGTAAGCATCTCGCAGTGCCTGGGGACATTTTGGGTGCAAGTCTACACCAGCTCTCTTGCCTTTCATCTGTGCAGTTTTTGCTGAATATATCAGACTGGTGGTGAGGGAGGGTGCAAATGAACAACCTGATGTTATGTAGCCTCAAGAAAACATTGTAATGTGGCTTCCACTACAGAATGCACTGTGTAAATCCTGATATATTCAGTTTGTTGTACAAATTCTTGCTTATATGACAAGTAAATACGCTTATATACAAGCTCATATACACAGCATTTAACAGATGTCTGACTTACCACTGAAACAATCTTGCAATGTACAGTCCAAGCAAGAACCAAGGGACTTACTCACTAAAGGGCTTTGGCATAGCCTGTGTTTGAGCCCTGGAACTTCAGGTCAGTATTGAAGTTCCTCAAATGCTACAACACCACTATCCAGTTAAGGAAATTAGATGAAATGCCAAGAACACCAAAATTACAAAACTGTATAAAGTTTACAATTTATTCTTTGTAATTATCTAGAATGCTTTCTTTTTGGCATGCAAGAAAGTATACCAAAGAACATATTTACCGTGCATTTGATATCTGAATTGTATTGTGACAAAAAAGACACATTATACCCACTTCTGTGGATGGGAAAGCACATGACTGATAGCTTGTTCAAATCACAATCTTTACAATAGATCATACGAATAGCAAACTGAAGTGAGTAAACTATTGTTGAATGACTTGATTATTGAGAAAGTTGCAGTATCAAGACAACAATAAAATATATCTTGAGTGCAATATAGTTATTTTATAAGCACTTCAAAGCAATTAAAATTCCGACGTCTGAGTGCAAGGGGGAAATTATGATAGTTAACAGAATCCTGTGATTACTATTAAAGTCACTAGAGAAGGCTTGCTTGGTGGTGGTTAATCAACAGTCCTGAGGTTATTAATTAAAATTTACCCCTTGCAGTCTACAGTGGTTTGCATGCGTCTAAATTGGCCACATGGGCATGGTTTTATATGTGTGCTATATACACAAAAACAACACAGTGAAGCAGCTGTCTTTTCTGTCACCACTTATTTACTATAAAATTCTTGTATAGGCATCATCCTAAGTGAATTCAAGTCGAAAATAACTCACAGGGGGATCAAAGAGGATCTAAGCATTTCTCAGTACAGCAGTATATAGTTTTCACCAGGGATCAGCATTAAGGGTTTAAACTTTTGGGCAAAATTTAAATGTAAAGCATACACTTTTATAATCAAAGCATTATGATTAAAGGCAAATATGATAAGGCTTAGAAAAAATCAGCCTAGAGGCATTAAGTAAAGCCAAAGTTTAATCAAGTTGGAAAACGTAGCAGTCTTAAACACATATAGTATTAAAAAAACATAATGTACTTCTAATTTAAGCAAGTTGTCAGCATGGTGAAAATAACATGCACTTGATCATTCTCAAACTTATTCTGAAAAAATACCACTGCAAATCATAGTGAAATAAACTGTACAACTGTCCACACACTTTCCCACTTTCAAGTCATGAGAGACTAGAGACTTCTGTAGAGACCATCAGCTTTGATGCCCCACTTTCTCACTTTAAAGAATCAATTTTGTTGAAGAAGAGAGCCATTGCACTAATGAGTGCTCGAGCCAGGCTACAAGTTATGCTTCACAAGGTCAATGCACTGTCTCAGAAGTGAGTGCAAAGGGATTGGCCTTGAATTAAGTTCAGAAACCAGACCGTAGGCTATGGTCAGCTGCCTCCCATCAAAGCTATACTTGCATAGAGACAATCTCCAGTGGTTTTTGTATCACAAAGTAGTCAAAAGTGAAAAATTTATCAGCCTTAACAAAGTCAGTTCTACATATTTTTGTGATTCGTTAGACTTCTGCATGTGAGACATGTGAGGGTCTGAACTACATATGGAATTGCAAGCGATGCAGCTTTGAAGAGCATGCCCAGATAAAAAAAACTTGTCACAGGTAGTAGAGCAGAGATTTTTCTTCCTTTCCTGAATATGCTGGAAAGGTGCATAATTGGTGTAGAGGTCTACAAATGTACAGGCGCTTCTTGTTTTACAATGGTTAATATTAGCAACTCAGCTTTACAATGGTAAACAGATATACATAAATACACATTCAGTAGATACCCTACTCTGTATTGTGAATTGCAGATTTGCCCATGCAAGCACAGCACAATACTATCATCTACTCTAAAGAGGAAGTCAGCAGTATACAATGTAGTATTGTACTGTCAGTGACAGTTATGAGTGCTGAAAAAATGTATTGAGAAAAAGCTTTGGTCTCGTTATAATCCTTTTTTTATACATTATTAAATACATCACGAGGTGTAAAACCTGCATTATACAAATAACTTTAAGTTAATGATTTGTAGTTTAAAGCAGTTACATTTTTGCTTTTTAATTATGTTTAAGGTGTGCTAGGCACTATGATACTCTCTTGAACTCTGCAGTGCATGATGTTGTGAGTCACATGGCGGGGCTGATGAGAATAAGGAAATGCAGTGGGGAAATGCATCACATGTAGACACTGGAATGGCCAGTCAGGGGGTAATTTCCCAGCAATGCAACAATGTCCACTACCTGTCGTTTTATGTACTGGTGTGCCATTCAGTTTATTCTCCAGGGATATGTTTTAGAATATTAACAGAAAAACCTTCCACTAGTTTGAAAACAGAAGTGTATTTTTCAGTCAATTCCAAAGGCATTAGTGGTCATGTCAGCACACACACACACACAAGATTATATTTACACATAAGGCTATATCTTGGGAGACTGCGGTAGCCTAAAGGTTAAGGTATTGGACTATGGACCTGAACTTCCAGGGTTCAAATCTCACCTCTGCCAAGCTGCCACAGTTAGGTAAGCAAGGCCCTTAACCAACCCACCCACCCACAACCCTTGAATTGTAAGACTATATGAGTTGGAAGTTGCGTAAATGTAAATATCAAGACTAGTTATATACACACACTAAAATCCATAGAGTAATCAATTAACCTAACAAACGTCTCTGAAAGAAAACCAGAGTACCTGCAGTAAATGGGGAGGACATGCAGATTCCACACAGAAAGGAACCAGAAGATTCTTGCTATGAGGCACGGTACTATCCACTGAACCACCATGCCACCTGTCCAGTAACTAAAAAATGTTTGTGAAAGTGTAATGTTCAGTTGTAATAATAAAGAAAACCCTGTTAGTATTCAAGTGAGATAGACCTCGAACATGTTCTGACACAAGATTTAAAAATTTTAATTTGCATCTTATACCCAAGTTAGATGGAGGCAGGTGATTAAATATTAAATTACATTTGTACATCTAATGTACCTTACATCTGATTTTAAAAGTAACAAGGGATTAAATCCAAAGTCTTGTCACATTTATTGGCATTAACCCAATAGATCTCATAAGGATTTTATGTAATGAGTACCTTAAGGTAAAATTTGGTTAACTATGTAGTTTGTTAGCAGCATGGAAATTTCACTTGGGATTTTGTTTTACATAAAAGCTAAGCCTAGCGAAAATCCTTGACATATTTAATGCAGACAAAAGCAAGAAAAACTGCAGAGCTTTTAGAAAGGAGTGATGCTATCCAATTGCTCCTACAGGCCAGGTACTTTTAAGGCTGTATGCTATCATTGTTCTTATCACAAGATTAAATAATGGCTGGACACTAAATGTCAAAGGAAAAGTTCTAGCAACCATATTTGACCCACCAAACGGCAAAAAAGTATTTAAAAAAATACATTACAGTCTATATAAAAAGTTAAAATGGCATGCTCACACTATGACTGGTTGTCTTGAACAGCGCCAGAGCTCGATTGTTCCCCTCCCCACTCCTCCATTTGCCTGCAGTGAGATTACACTTCAAGTGTTCTGCATCCTGAGCAATCTTTAGACATCACAATACTTTAAAGACGTGCTCACACAGCACAGCAAACGTCATGATTGTACTTACTTTGTGGATTTTTTGTGGACTTGTTTTGGATTGGCTGACACAGTCCTCTCATATACCTTATGTGCTGATTATGCAACAAAGTGGTTTTAGCTTTTCAGGCTGCATTTATAAGAAGGTTTTTATGAGGACAGCTGGCACTGTGTTCTGTACCTGGACATGACCAGTAAATCCCACCGAAGCACACATCTTCAAGTGAGTGTGGTTCAGATATCATCCAAGACTGATGTGCCAACTCCACAGGAAAGCCTCCAGCCTGCTGACCACCCTTTACCAATAGTCTGAATCTGATTTTGGGTATTGGAATAAAAGCTGTTCTATCACTAATTGCCTCAGTAGTTTGCACGCAGCAACCATTTGCACAGGATTCCAACTTACTGTGTGATGCTTACATAAAAAATTTACACAATACGCACAAGATTTGGGCATGATTGGAGTTGTGATTGTAATTTTTTTGTAATTGTGCCTTAAAATTGATGAAAATCATCTAACCCTTTAAGATAGATATACTTATCTATCGTAACGCTTGATAGATAAGATATGATTTGTGTCATATAGGATGGTTCTGAAATTCTGAAAAGCAGAACCACATGTTTGATCTGTTGATTGGCAGAGACTCAGAAAGATGCCTAGATGTCCTGTTTGTCATGTTCTATTAAAGGGGATATTGTATGGATGGAATATAAATGTTAGTGAAAAAATAAGATTATGTATGTAGAGCTATATTGCGACCGGTCTAAGTATGGTTGATGGTTCTCTTGAGTTTCATTGTTAGAGTAAATGTTTTTAATGAACCACAGTTCATTAAAATCATTAATCTTCAAATCAATCCATCTTCATTTATTGCGCTTGCAAACAATAAGTCATGTCATGTATAAAAACTATTTACTAACATGTACATGTTATTAACATGTACATATAACTTGTTTTCTTGTTTGTAACGTTTTTGGAGAATGTATGTATAGTTCCAGCTAAAAAACAAAAATCAAAACACTTGTATAATGTCCTTTCCAGCATATAATTTAGTTCCTGTGCTGAAAAGTGCAAAGTAAAATATATATATCAGCTGCATTTAATTTATATTCTATATTACTTAGGCAATAAATGAACACTGTGGAGGTTTATAACTTCCAAATATGAAAAACCGTATTCTTGAGAGTCTTGAAGGCAGCTTATGTTGCTCTAAGATCTCAATGTATGATACTTGTGCATTTTCCATACGGCACCAGCGTTTTCTTATTTGTGTTTGTGTATGTGCTGCCATAGCAAAATGCCCTACTGCATTTTTCATCATGCACTAATGTAATTAATAGATTCAGTTCTTTGCAAAAACACCATGACCATGCTAGAAAAGCTGACACCCTGAAGACATCAAGAGACATCAACATATACATCCCTAAAACAAATATTCCCTGGTACATGAAACATTGGAATAACATATGGAATCTTGGAACACACAGAAACAGAAAGTGTCAGGTAATATTAATAACATTGTACAAAAAACAATTCCAAATTTTAAATGTAGGTCTAAGAAGAGCAGTAAGGTAGTTTTCCCCAAATGTACATCTACTACCAATAAGCTCTTGACCCCTTCTTTTTCCCTAAATAATCTTTTTCACACACCAGCTGCTATCTATGAGAGCAGATCCTGTCACATTAGACGTATAGTGAGTAATGAAAGTGCTTACAGAGGATAAAAGTGTTTGGGTTGACAGTGTTTATCACTTTCCTTTTGACTCCAGGATCAAGCAATTTTCATAAATAAAATTTGTCTTGCTATACCTATGGGGAGTTTTCATTGCCATAATATTATTGTAAACCATAATGCTAAACCTACACCTAAATCTAACCTAAACCTCAGTCCTGTATTTTCTTCTGGCTCTCAAAATCCTCAGACTTCATAAGAGAGAAACGGCCTTTACTATGTGTGTATCTTTTGTCTAATCAATCTTCCTTTGTGTTTTTGCAATGAAAAGAGAACATATGTTCAGTCATTCAATATAATACTTAAAGTTGTACATATCATAACTAACTTCCCAGCTACTTTAGCAACACTGCAATAATATAGGGTAGGGTCTGCCTTTGCCCTCAGCCCACATTTCTTTGATGTATAGATTGCTTATGATGTTGGAAATATTTTGTTGAGAGTGTGCTTCATGCTTAGTGAGTATAGTACTTATATATACTTATATATATGTATATACTATACTTATAGAGTATAGTACTTAAATAGTACTTAGTGACTTAATTCATAGTGACTGTAAAGGCTAGTGAAGAACATTGATCTCACTGATGCTGAGATTAGATGAGATTTGATTAGCCAATTAAAGGTGGATTCGTTCATATATGGTCAAGTCAGTGCCACTGGCCAGTTTTAGGAGCTTTATATATCCCTCCAGTGGAACTGCAGTTGACTGCCTAATGCAGGGCTGTTTTGAATAATAACATGCCATGATATTTTATCTTTGTAAATTGTAAACATTCATGTTCCTGATTTGCTGTTTAGTAATTGACAGCTTGTTATGACCTTCCTCCCTTTTAAGAGGTCAAACATGAAGCCATGCATCCACACAGTTTACTGCCTGTGAAGTTTGTGAAGCTTATTTAAAAAATGAGTACACAATTGTGTCATAGACACTCACAGACACATGGGTCTCTAGTCCTGTGTCGGGGTTTTCAGAAGAGGCCCTATACACATGATGCACTGCCCTTCAAAATTAGTTTGATTTTATGAACAGACATTCCATTATTGCTGTTTAGACATTTGATGATTTGATTTGCTAAACTATTGAATTTTACCAAGATTAATTAATAAAATAAACTGTAGTAAAACATTGAATTATTTCATAATTACATTTCTGGGAAAACCAGGCTTTATGAGTATTCTTGAAGCAGTTGCCTGAGCAAATGGGCTATGGCATTCAAGTGATGATTGATTGCTATTATTAGAACCCAAAGTGTTCCAAGAATTACCCCCTACCTGCATGGACTGTTCATGTAAGACAGTTTGGGTCAATGGATTAATGATGTTGGCACCATATTTTGACCCTACCATCTGTGAGCCTTAGCAGAAGACAGCTTAAGACTGGAAAAACAGCTAGTCTGATTAATCTGACTAGCTGTTTTTTCAGTCTTAAGCTGTCTACGACTGGCAGACCTATGTCTGATGCTGAGTTCGGTTCTTCTGTTTATTGTTGTATTTTGCCATCGCACTTACCCCCCACCCCATCCCTTCTGTTCAGCCTCAGAAGATCAGCCTATATAGAAGTATTTATACCAACCTGGAACAACAGTCATTTCACAGATAAAGTCACTGAAATGTTTTTACAAATTCTGATGGTTACTTGATGGTTCATTACCTATAGTTGAGTTGAGTTTGAGAGAAAAACTGGGCATTTTTTTGTGTTCACAACTCTGAAACCGTTCAGGTAAATGTAAATGATGACAGTGTTCAATTTGTAACCTTAGTTGCTCTATGGGAGACGATAAATAAGTCAGAAAGTCTGTACATTCAAAGGGCAGATGAAAAGAGGATAGACTGAGGATTTGCTGCTTACTGTCTCCCTGCAATAAAATACACACCTGATCAAATGACATATAAAAGCTCAGGATTGGGCTTATAATGCGCTTGAGAGTGTCAGGTGTGCTTATTTATGTATGTGTACATGTGCCTATAAATACAGCATGAATACTAATGCGGATTTATTTACTTTTTTCCCGGTTTGTGTTGCTCTGGTGGATTCTGGCTTTTATTCCTGGAGAACACAGGACCACAGATGTAAGTCTAGGTGTACATGGTGGTTTATGTACCGGACTATTGACCAGAAGATCCAGAGCTTAATTCCCACATCTGCCATGCTGCCAATGTTGAGCCTTAGAGCAAGGCTCAAGGATATATTTTTTATCTCACCCATCCCACTCCGACAAACGTATTTTGCTTCGACAGTCCATTAGAATTATTATTGTAACGCTCACAAATTGAACCTTTATACTGAATAAAACATATAAGGTTCAACCCGAGTATCTAGTGTCTGGAATAAATCTTTGTTTTTTAAAGTTTAATTCACATAAATATAAGCACACATAAACAAATACATTTATTAAGGTTACTTATTCTGAAAAATATGTGAAACAAATATATGTGTACATTTTCACAACATATTATTTGTACATTCTCACTGCTCACAAAAATTAGGTGATATTCCAAAATGAATATGAAGCAGGCAGAATTTGTGACCATTGTCACCTATTTTCTTTCTGTTGCACGATTCCCATACAACTCCACAAATTACAATGGTAATCTGATGATTGAAATAACATTATTAAATAAAACTGCTCAAATTCCTACCACTGAGTTGTACATCTATATTATTACAGTATAAATAGATTCATGTAAAGCTATAAATTATCTTAACATTATCATTTGCATATATAATGCATAGTCTGTGAATGCACTTTGCTTTTTAATTGTGTGACTGTTGTTCATCCATTGTATGCACATGTCCAGTGGTCCAGATGCACATACAGCATTTTCTCACTGATCTACACACAATGTGACAGATATATTTCTTTTGACAGTTTCTAAAGAGAGTGAAAGCCACAAAAGGAGAAATGACATACCCCAGCAAGTAATGGGTGAGGGGGCTTATCTTTTGGCTATATCTGGAACATGGGCACCATCTTGAAAGCTACCATATTACATCAAGGGCAAGTTTTTTAAATTGGAAGGTTGTTATGTAGCATATCAAAGAAGTTGTCTCTTGTGGTTCAAATGTTATCAACACAGACATGTCAAAACTTTTGTTGTTTGTCACAGGTATCTGAAGATTGAAGTGACGATTCTGATTTCCAGGGCAACACAGCTACCATATCATAGCAACAACCGAAACTTGGAAAGACCTTGAATTTCACAAAGTACTGTTTTATTCCGCGAAGCCAAATTCCGAGAAACTGGGACTGTGGACGACAAACCATGCACCAACGTAGAATCCTTAACAATGGTTTTGGCAGCCTTTGTGAAAAGTCCACGATGCAGCACGCAACGCAACGTGTTCTGTGACTTTTGACTCACCCTGTAGAACCATATTTGTCTGTATAAGGTCAAAGTGTCAGGTCAAAGTAGACCCATGAGAGTTTCCTTAAGGGAATAAAGCTGTGGACTTGGTGTTTTCATGTGACTTCACTATGCAACCACTAGTTTGTTTTGACTGGAAGCATGAAGGATAATACCACTTTTGCATGAAGAGGGGTTACACTTATTTAAGTGAATTAACTTTGGCCTCAGTTACACAGTTCTGTCATCAAAGTGTGCACAACCTCCCCCAAATCCTCCAAACTTGCCCTACCAGTAAGGCATTTTTGTGCTGTTGCATCGAGTTCATGTTGCTGGCCCTGGGCATTCATTCAGTTATTATTGTTGTACCCGGATAAAACAAATTGCACAAGTGAAATACCATATGTATATCAAAGTCTACTACGTAGCAGCATTCAGTGTTTTCAAAATATTTTCTCACTATTGCCTCTGTATTGCTGCATCCTCGAGAACCGATGAACTACACAATCTCCTAATACCAGATATTTGCCTTTATGGCACTGAATTTTGTACTTGCTCCTTAAATTGTAACTCTGCAAGAAATCTGTTATGGTTACTTGGTTATTTTATACTAATACAAGTCCTGCACCTATTCCAACATGACCAGCAGTTATGGGAACTAGTTAATCTGAGATCATGTAGTCTGATCATGTAGTAGTCTCATTTGTCTGACAGGGGAACCATGGTCAGTGGTTTCTAAATGAAATCTAATAAGCATTAAATATTTGAGCAAGGTTGATTACCTATTAAACACTCAAATAAGATTTGAGACATTGCAGGTTAACTATACAGGCAACCTTCCTCCCACAGTGCTTTAAAAATATATTCAATGCAGCTTTCTGATATGTTATATTTATGATTGTTGTCAACATATGCTGTGTAGACTTCATAACATACCAGACACAATATATTTTATATACATTACATATATTTTTCCTTTTTTCTCAGGTAATGTCTTTGTGGTAAGTCTGGCCTTTGCTGACTTGGTGGTAGCGTTCTATCCATACCCACTAGTCCTGTATGCTCTCTTCCATGATGGCTGGTCGTTTGGAGAAACACAGTGCAAAGTCAGCGGCTTCCTCATGGGCCTGAGTGTAATTGGCTCTGTGTTCAACATCACAGGAATTGCTCTCAACCGCTACTGCTACATTTGTCACAGCTTCGCTTACGGACGCCTCTACAGCTTCCGAAACACACTGCTACTGGTAGCACTCATCTGGATGCTGACTGTGCTGGCCATCTTGCCTAACTTCTTTGTGGGCTCGCTAAGCTACGACCCTAGGGTCTACTCATGCACATTCACACAGACAGTCAGCAGCTCGTACACAATAGTGGTAGTGGTGGTGCACTTCTTGGTGCCCATTGCAGTGGTGACCTTCTGTTACTTGCGCATCTGGGTGCTGGTCATTCAGGTCCGGCGCAAGGTAAAGAAAGAGGAGCATGCCAGAGTGAAACCCAGTGACCTCCGCAACTTTGTCACCATGTTTGTGGTTTTTGTGCTATTCGCCATCTGCTGGGCACCACTGAACCTCATTGGCCTGGTGGTGGCTGTTAATCCCAAGGTCATGGGTCCCCTCATTCCAGAGTGGCTCTTTGTAGTAAGCTACTTCATGGCCTATTTTAACAGCTGCCTCAATGCTATTATTTACGGGCTGCTTAACAGAAATTTCCGCCAAGAGTACAAGCGGATTGTCACATCTGTATGGATGCCACGGTTGTTTGTGTCCGAGACATCAAGAGCTGCCACAGATAACATGCGAAGCAAACCTTCACCAGCCATGAACAACGAGTAAATAAAACATCTCAACAAATCTGTTTTTAGACAATCACTCTCTCTTGCCTCAAATGGGACATAATAATGACATCAGCACTTGATATTTTGCTGTCTTTCCAAACAGCTCAGGGTGATATTCTTATTTCTGTTGTCGTAGTAACATCCATTTCAAAGCACTTTTTGCTCATAACTTTGATAGTTTATGCTCAAACTTCGAAAAGTATGCAGGGTTTTTTTGTTGTTAACATGGTGACATCTAATCATTTTCTCTCATATATTGTTCACATGTTTTCTGAAACTGATTACCAGAGCTTTATTTGATAGCATCATTGTCCTGTAATCCAACCGAATTAGGTATAAGTGGTAACCTTCTATTTTTGAAACTGAAGCTCGTCCTTCTACAGGAGCTGCTAAACAGTGACCTGTAGCAAGTGATGAATCTGGGTGTGCCAAATCTGCCCTCTGATGTACACAAGGTGCCATGGTTTTATCTACTGTACAATATACAGTAACAGAAATCGCTACATTGATTTTTTTGTTTTTCAAAAGACTGAAGCAAGTGCATTTAAAAGATGAAGTACTCATTGTAATCTCAGACACACTTTGCAATCTCAGACACTCATTGTAATCTCAGACAAATTCCATCAAGACAACTAACGATGCCGAATAGAGCAAAATCTTTTAACCTTCTCCTCCCCAAGGAATCAGCCAAGATCAGTGTTGACCTTTAAAATGATGCAAACCGAGGAGACTGATCTCATTCACTTTACCATTTGTCTGTTTTCCCAAACTAAATGTAAATTATAACAATGTGGACATTTTACCAAAAGAAAAAAAGGAATGTGCATGACAATGTTGTGTTTATGTTTACTGATCATTTTATGGCAAAGAAAACTGCAAGCAAAAAGCAGCAACAGTTTGGGGTCTTTTCACAACATGATTTGAATGTATTTAAGATTGAAATCTGTACTGTGCGTGAACATGCTGCTTTCCTGTTGACCTCAATAAAAGAATGGATCCAAATGAAAATAGCCCATCTTACGCAAGCAGTCTCTGTAGTGATGAAAGGCTTAGGATTAAGAGTGAAGAACGTGATGTGTTTGAACCTTATGGTTGCAGACTCCCATGGGATTATGAAGCGTATATGTACAGGCTCCATGCTGAGGGTGCTGATGCAAGTGACCCATGATGCATACCACACACACATGCATGCACACACACACACAAACACACCCACACACACACACACTTATATACTATTAAGTAAATAGTATATAAATGCATAAAAACTCCCCCACACCCCTCGTTTCTTTTGATCTTCTTAAAGATAGTTCTACACTCTGATCGGAGTGCTTGGACCTGATTTGGGAAGATACACATGTTTCTATAGATGTTCTCAAAACTAACAATGCATATCATAGCAAAAACCAAGCCATGAGAAGGAAATAATTAATCGTAGACCTCAGACACAGGAATGTGTGGTCACCTCTTTTAACGAGGCACTTCTCCTCAGATTACTTTGGTTGGACAGCTAGCTTATAGCCCTGGTCATTTCACACTTCTTCCATTTAAGAATTATCTAGGCTAATGTGCTGTTGGGAACTTTCTGATTTTGTTCGTAACCTCCACACAATCCCGTCTCTAATCTCTTCCTGTCTATTCCATGTATTTCGTTTAAAACAAAACATCCACTAAAGTCACACTAAAACCATCACCATGGCTTTAGTTACTGTTCATTTGAAGTAAAGGTCATCAAATAATGCTATACTATACTTACATTGTTTTTCTTAAGATCCAACAGTGACAGCATGGATGAACCAGGATGTGTACTCACCTGCATGAGTTCAAAGCCTTAACCATTGAACCAACAGTGCTTCCATGAACGGTATAATCATAGACAGATTTATTTTAGGAGGTGGCACAATGGTACAATAGTCTGCAGTGTTGCTGGGTCTAGACTGAGACCACCTGCTGCCTGTGTGAGTTAGCTATGGGTTCCATGGTTAAAGACATGTTAGAATAATTCATCAACATCTCAAAAGTGGCCCAGTGTGAGTGAGTTAGAATGTGGGTGTACATGTGGCCTGTGATGAACTGGTGCCCTGTGCAGGTATGGTCTTTGCTTTGTATGATTGCTGTCAAAAGTCAATAGCTCCTGTGATACTAAATTGGATTAAGTGGTTATGGGTAAGTGATCAAACTTTTGTGTAATATATTAAATATTATATATTTAAAAGTTCAGTTAAGCACTGTGGAATATTCAGGTTGCAAACATACATTATAAGAGTAAAAATACTGGGTCACACCTCTTAAAGAATAGTAGCTTTTTTAGAGTTAGTCATAGGTTTTAGTTCCGGTGATATCACCATACATAATCACTTATTTTTTTTTAATAAAAACTGCCACATTTTTTCCTTTGCAAGGGCTCAATTGCATTCTTCCAACTATGAGTTGAGAGAGAACAGTTTGGGAAAGGCCCCTTTATGTTTCAGAATGACTGTATCCCAGTGACCAAAGAAGGACCAATAAAGGCATAGGTGTTGTTGAAAAGCTTGACTGGCCCACACAGAGCCCTGACCTCAACTTTGTCAAGCTAGAACGGCAATTGTGAGCCAGGTCCTGTGTCTGTGAGTCAGTCATCAGTGTCCTCACCACACAAATGCTTTTCTAGATTTATGTGAAAAAAAATCCCATAAACACAGAATTAAAAAGAAACTGTTGGGGGATTAACTTTATATTACAGATAACGTATTGGATGTCATAAAAGCGCCTGCTTTTAGTCCCAATATGTTTTGCCCATATATTATGGAGAGCAGGTTTTCTGGGAAACAGACTGGTTTGCTGAGGACACAGTAACATAAAAGACTTTCACAATCCTAAGTCGTAGATGCTTCTGCAAGCAATTGCATGTTGTGTTTTTCCTGTGTTACAAAGAAATTGCATTTCATATTGTTGTGTATCGCTTTCACCAGCACCTTGTCTTTTCTAGTTTTCTTAAATAGATTTGGATTGAATCATGTTTCACAGTAACATATCTGCTGTTTTAAAGCATGGCTCTAACGTTGTTTACTTTTTTAATAGGAGAGGGCACGTCTACAGCCCACACACATCACATCTCATTAAGGGGATCACCTGACTTTTGGAAAAGTCATTAGCTCAGAGTTTCAAACACAATTTCAGGGCTGGGCATTGTGCCATTGAATTGTGCTCTTTTGCTATCTATAGGGCTTTCTTGGAAGGTTACGGAAGCAACCTGCCAGACTGTTCTGCATTGTTAGTGTTTGTGTTCTTGCTGTGGTTCTTCACTACCAATGCCCAGAGTGAAGTTCCCTGCTCTTTGTGATTGCTGCACAATGCATTCAATTTATTATAAAATTATTAATTTACAAATTATAACACAGAATGTTAGTACTCAAGAAGCACATCCTTATGAATTGTTGCCCAGCAGCATACTGCAGCCATCATCAAACAACAGGAACCTAAACCCGCCTAAATTTAGCAGAATGAATCAATGAGTTGATTATAGACATTGGACATATAACATTTTTAAGCAATAATACTTTGGGCAGAACGTGGCTCTCTATTTTTATTTGACAACTTGCGCACAACTAATGCAGCTTTGTCCAATAAACGAGACATATATTGCAGTTCTGTTCAGTCTTCATAGACACTTGACACAACTTGACATCCAAGTCACATACACAGACTTCACTGACTCAGTGCAAGGAGAAGACATAAAGCAAGGACAGTTGTGGCTGAATCTCCACTTCCTCCTATTAAAGCTGCTTAATGAAATGTTGTAACCATGAACCATTCAAGCCTAGCAAATCATACTTAAGGATATGTCAAGGGAGGACAGTTATTAGGTAATAAATAGTGTTATGAGTGAGCAGTTCTTTTAAATAAAGCTTAATATGGTTTATGTGGGGCCAGCTTAGCATGGCGTCCTTTAGCATGGAACTAACCTGAGCTACAACCCCAGAAAAACATAGGGATAGTATGGAAAATGCAAATACAAAAAATGGAGTGTTACTTCGATACATATTAAATATTATATCATGGTGCACATTGTGAACCTGGGATATTTGCTGTTTTGTCTCATCACTTTTTCTTTTTTAACATTTTACTTGTTAATAAACATCCTATCGTGCTTATCATGCCAACAAATAATTGGAAAGGGGAAATTCATGGTTAGTAATACAATACAAAACATTGTGATGTGATTTTAAACAGGTGATGTCTACAAGTGATTATAATCATAATTTGGTTACAAAAGCAGTATCCACAAAAGGATCTCCAGTTTATCAACACGTGTGAGAAAATATTGAAATGTTTAAAAACATTGTTCCTCAAAGAGAGTTTATAAATGTATTGACATCCGGTGACAAGACATTTTGAACAACTTGATGAAAATCCAATGAAAATTCATACATGTTACAGTTTTATGATAAAAAAAATCAATGTATGAAATGTTTTTTGACTATTTTAAACCAAACAGTAAGGCCACAATGATAGTTGATGTATATTCAATGACTGCTTTATTTAAAAAGAAATACATTAAATAATGCTACGCCATACCTAATCATTTATTATTTTTTAATAAAAACTGCCACGTTTTACTTTGCAAGGGCTCAATTGTATTCTTCCAACTATGAGGGAACAGTTTGGAAAGAGAGAGAGTTTATAAATGTATAAACCCTGAAATTGATATGTCATCTTGAAGGTATTAATGTTGCTCTAAAATCTCAATGTACTTTTCTGCATTAATGCTGCCATCACAAAACTGAAAACAACATTTTCCAAGGGCACTGACATACCATACCATGACAGACCCTGGATTTTGGACTTTTGGATCTTGTTTACAATACACATTTCCACAGCGTAATGATTCATCCTAGATACATGCAAGCCCAAAGAAGTTAAAAATAGTATGGACTCCATACCAGAGACAAAACAGCTTATCCAGACTGTTATCAGCGAAAAGTCCAATAACCAGTGTCTTATTGTTAGGGTTCGCACTGCGAGCCCTTTTTACATTGTTCGCCGCGGTCAGTTATTTTACCCCGATCCCTTACTGTGGTGTTTTCGTTTTCTCCCTACGTCTTTAATGACGTTTTGTTTTGGTTCTCCGCGGCGAACGATTGGCTTGTTTCTTT
>JAUZST010094327.1:0-19117 GCA_034779995.1 Parotocinclus haroldoi
TTGTACGTTCGCTATACGTGTAAATCGTACAATAAAGGTTTAATAAACATTTAATATGTTACATCAATTATAGCACGATTAATCGGACCAGCCGGTTATTAGGACCAAAAACCATCCCGTCCCGATGTGCTCTCATTAACCGGAATCGACTGTATTTTGAAGCCGATTAATCGCTGGTTCGGAGACTGTTGCTCACCGCGTTAATGAGTTTCTGGGTGCAGTCTGAGGTGACGCTGTGCAGGTGTGTGAGGTGAGAGCGCATCAGAGCAATGCTGCGCAGCGTGTCTTGGCACAGCGGGCAGCGGAGAGTGGGTTGCACAGCGTGCTGGATCATTACGTGATTCCTCAGGCGCCCGAGGTCAGCGTGACTGAATCGACAGAACGGGCACTGCCGAACCTGAGAGGGAAGGAACGGAAGAAAACGGGGAAGGAATAAACACTTCATATTCATATGAATAGGACTTTGAGATTTTTTTTATGGTTGGTACACGGCTCCTTTGTAACCTGCTCAGAGGAGACGTCTCCCTGTCCTCGAGGCCGTTTCGGAGGAACGGAGTCTTCCGTCTCCTCAGATGCACAGAGGGGGCGTTTAGGACTGGTGCAGGGCTCGTTGTGCTTCTTCTCCCCAGGAATGGACGAATCTAACGGCCATAAAAACACTTTCAATAACACGTGGATCACACAGCCCTAATCAGTTTGAAAAAACAACGAGCGTTTCAGGATCCACGTGACGTAATTCTGACCTGTTTTCTCCCCCTCTTTCTCTGCGTGTTTGGTCTGGTCCTCCTGGTTAGTTGTGCTCTCAGTGGGCAATTCCATCTCTTCTCCTGGGGGATGTTGAGAAGAGAAATCATTAAGAAATCTGCCACAATTTCACACTATATACTAAGCGTTTTGGAATAAATAATTCATAAATAACGACAACATTGGGAAATAAAGATTCCTGAATACATTAAATACTTTCATGAATTTTTGGGCTATTGATGACACCTTAAATGTTTCTATAACCTACCGTCTTACTAGTGGTGCCATTACTCTGGGTCAGACTATATAATAAAAAACATTAAAGTCTTTGTTTAAGGAAATTAATTTAGCAAGCCTGAAACCTGCCACCGTTGTTTCGTCACACTGTGGCACATCAGACAGTTACTGTACTGAAAAAAAAACTATTTCCTGTTGTTTTTCTTAACTCCTATTATTATGAATTGCCTTTCCTCTTGAGCTATTCAGTGTCTTATTTCAATGTCCATATTTCGCGACAGTATGTTGCTACTGAAAAGTTTACCCTGAATTTTAGAACCGCGTTAAATAAAAGTCCGAAAGGATACAGGTTTTTTTACGATTTGAATTGATCTGAGATTTTCTCCCTTTTTTGCGATTTCTGGCACCTGGCACGCCTTCAGCAAGCAAACCGTCTGTCCAGAAGTCATTTCCGACCAGAACGGCTCATCATTGTGGTTCTCATAGAGCTCATATATACAGTTTCATACGACTTAAACACAGTCTGCTCCGGCTAATTATACAGACAAACGAACGCTTTAAGCCCCCACCCCACCTAAGAGGAAAAAGAGATAAAGCTGCAGCTGAGGCTGTGCCACGTCAGCGCCGCTTCCTCTGACCAATGGCAGTTTAAAAGTCACAGGAGAGAGATAATGCTGTGGGGATCAGGAAGGTCACTCACTTAAAGAGCTCGTATCACTCCACAAACTGGAGGAAGACTTAACGAGTCCGCTCATCAACTGGTTTATTCAAAAAATGACTAAATGGCTGGGCCATAATTCTGCCTCCTCGAGAACAGCTGAAACAAACGCGAGCCTTGACAAAAGGACAGAGATATTCGGCTGTTCTTTTACAGGACAGAGCGCCTCGGGACATGCACTTCATCGTACACTCCCTCCACCGCAGCCCTCCCTCTTCCCCCTTGCTTGCTTTTCTGGCTTTCTGCTCCTTTGGCAGAGCAATTGTTTGTGTACGTGGGGGAGGGGAGGAGGGGAAAGGAGCTGATTTGGGTAGGTGTTTGAGGATTAGAGACGGGCAAGCCGGAGGAGACAAAAAAAAAAAAGCCATAAGGGTTGTCATAACAGGCCAATCAAAGCGCAGCTGAGGTATCTGCTAGCGGTTCTCAGGCGGAGTGATTATAACAAAGAAGAAGAAGGAAGGAGGGAGAGGCCAGCTGAACACCAATTATCCTGACAGCCATGCTATTGATTTCCTATCAGACCTACACAGCCATAAACACAGAACACATAATCTGAAAGAGTCAAATCCGCTCTGCTTATGAATGCTCCGCTGCACCCGTCACATCGTCGCTCCCTTTTTGTGTCCAGCCCCAAATGTGGCACGTTGGTGGATTCCTTTACCTAAGTGCTTCGTTCATTCGGAGGAGGATAGAAACACAAGCGAGGCACCATCACAAAGTCAAACAGACGGCGTCCATCAAGGCAAAATCGGCCAATGAGAGAACCGGGTGAGGACAAGCGAGAACGGAACGCAGCGGGGGGAACACTTGAGGGAGATCCACAAACTACAGCCTGAAGAACAAGCCAAATATATACTGCTCACACCAAAAGAAATTATAATATAGAAATTATAATTATAACGACACATCCCGTCGTTTTATTCTAGCGAGCAGCGCAGAGTTTCTGGCTTGAAGATCATTTTTGGCGAGTAATAACATATAAGAGCGTGCGGCTTTCCGCTCTTGTGCATCGCCACCATTTTTTTGCCAGAACAACTTCTGCCAAGCAACTGTCGGAAAGCCCCGGCAACGAGAGCTCTCGTTTCTGTAGCGATGGAACAAATGTAAAGGCTGATTAAAATTCTACGATCAACGCCGTGCGGTTCTTTTTGGCTTGTTTCCACGCTACACAAAGAAAGAGCAAATGAATCCGCACTGGGGCAGTGAGGTCAGCCCGGCCAATAATGAAGTGATAAAATGCACTCACACGTGCTAACAGACTCCATGCGCTCTCTCGGCACACACCTCATCAGCACTTCCTGCTCGGCTCAGAGATCGGTATACAAACGCTCGGCAGCATCGAGCCGTTATTGATTATAAATTAGGAAATGCCCTGGTGTTCTTACAGAGATCAATAATAAGCCTTTGAGGCACGGTGATCCACTCCAGCCCTGTTTATTCAGCCGCCTTTTCACTAAGAGACTCGGCAAAGCCAGTTACTTACCGCCTCGCTCAGTCATAACAGAACCTAAACCGAGGCGCAGAGAAACCATCGAAATGTTTCGTTTCTGACGCTTATCGCCAGGGTATCGTTTGAGCCCCCGGAGTGGGGAAACCTGACGGGTCGTTTGAGGATTTCTGACAGCACTTGGTCGGCTGGGGTTAGGTCTATGGGTTGATGATGGCTAGAACAATACTGGTCGTTTGATTCTGCTGTAATACGTCAATGAGTGTACACATTTCGATCGACCCTACCTATTCGAGACGTTTCCGTCTGTAGTTTGGTCCAACAAAAACTTCGTATTTGTTAGCAAGAAGGCAGACGGTTCGGTTTAATGTGACCAATACTGCATCTTATGGCATGCAGTGGGTCTAGGCATCATTTATCAATACTTCATTTTGACAATGACTACATTTCGATCTTTTATTCGGGTTGTACATTTGGGTTTGGGTTTATGTCGGCCACCTTCTTTCAGTCATAAGAAACCATTTTCCTAAACACTGTCCTATCCGGGCCGTGCAAGCTGTTAGTGCATTCATGAGACGTTTGCATGTTCTCCGCACGTTCTCTGGGAGGGTTCTACGGTTTCCTACACATTCGAAAGACGTGTTTGGTCAACTGGTGTCTCTAAACAGTGCCAGCATGAGTGAGTTCGATCTACTACAGAAGTTTCCGGTGAATCTAAACATCACTACAACATAACTATTTTTCCTTTCTGATATTGACGCTCTGTTTGCAATCCGGGTTCAGATCCCAGCCGAGCCTTAGGGGAGTTTCAAGTGTCACACAGAAGTAGAACTGGATGCGTCTGAGGGAGGGGCGGCCAGAGAGTGGGATCATCCTTTGGCCCCGCAACAGCGTATTTTCAAGGTTTCCACCAAGTGAGGAGAAGCCTCCAAGAAAGATATATACTAATATTACGGACGTTACGGTACCACACCGTTTTTCTACTGTGTTTTATTCACAAACAAAAGCGAAAAGACGACCGCACTTCCGCTTATATGTGAGCGTTGAGGAAGTAAAGAGTAAAACTACAATTACAGCAGGGTTTTATTCAGTCTGAAGAAGCACATAACCTGTGACTAAACGTGCTCTAGTAACAGTCAGGGACCAAAAACGGGTTGAAGAAGTAAAGAACTAAAGTCAAAAATATTCAAATTGAATGAGCGACCTGTTCATCTAGCAATTTCTATAAGCTTGCATATTAACAGACATTTCTGCATGGTTTTCTTTGCATATCTAGCAGAATGACAGCGCTGGGGCATTTGCTACCGTGAAACAATTTACCTACGTACATTGTTGTTTCTTCAGGCATTTGCCTATGAGGGAATCTCTTGTTCTCTTTCTCCCGCTTCTCCTCTTCGGAGATTAATTGGATAGCAGTAATTAACTCATCCCTCATTAGTGGGTGAGGCCTTTATCGGCTGTGCATTGACTGGCCACCGCCCCTGGTAAAGCCTCCTTCTAGGCAGTGAGCACGTAACAAGTCTGATTATTGGCAGATGAATTAACACAATCAATTCCTGCCATTCCCGACAAAACTCTCCTCTGTCTCTCTCTCTCCCCGTCTCTCTTTGTAGCCGAATGCATGGATTGAGCTATTGTTTAAGTCATTAGCTGAGTTGATTTGGGGTTTGAACCAAATGCTAATTGACTCTACCACCCGCTTCTCTCAATTACCCTGGCGTAAATTACCACACACCCTCTTGTTCTCTTTAGGTTCGGCTTTTGTGTTCGTCTTTCAGTCCCTCCCCCTCTGCCATCTTTTATAGCTACACACAAAGTGAAGGATCCCAAGCTGGGAGATTTACCAATCTCTGTTCTGACATCTCTCTCTCTCTCTCTCTCTTTTGTTTTGCATTAAATCTAACAATAAGACAGTCAACTTAAGCTTATTTGCTGTTCACGAAAAGCCGTTTTATTTTTTGTTTTTTAAAGCACTGCAATGCTTTCGGACGCTGATGACTTGATTGTATCGTTTCGTACCGCAGAGCCCAAATCAGGAATAAAGCCAAAATATGGACGTAGAAGGATATTATGTGTATATTATATTTAATAGATTCACATGCCTTATTAAAACAAACTAATGTTGTCATTGTTCTGACTTTTAAACGCAATAGCTCAAAACTAACCTTTATCTTGGGCTTGGCTTTTCCTGATCTTAAAGATGGCACCAAGCTCCTCCTCTTCGTCCTGGAGCCCGTTCTGGATTTTCTGTAGTCTGAGTAGACCCTCCCCTCTCTGGTGACTCAATGAATTGGAGTGCTGTACGAGACTGAGGCCGTTTTGGGTGGAGAAATCGCACAGGACGCAGTACAGCCAGCAACCATCTGACACGGCTCCCACAAGCTGCTGCAGGTACTACGGAGAAAAGGGAGAAGCAAAAACTATGAACTAGTACCGTATGTACACACAGGTTTGCTTGGATTAGTAAAATAAATAGACCTCATTCCCTATGAAGCCGCATAAAGATCAGTGCACGGAAAAATTCCTATGTACTGGAGATATAAACTCAAACAATACACAGGATGTTCTGTGGGGGATGAAGCAGATTTACCTGGGCTTGGGTAATCAGATAATGGAAAAACCACGCATTTACATGACTCGTGTAATCGGATTATAACCATCGGATTTCGAATCCGACAAAGACAAAGACAGTTCGAAAAACATTTTCCCGAGCAAATAACTGCGTTTCAGAGACTCCCCAAAAGAGCCGTTTAATTCAAGGGTTGCCAGATCCCACAAGAGAAACAAGCAAGCAGGTCTACGGAAAGAAGCAAACTGGCTACAAATAAACAGATAAAAACAAATGCATTCACTTAATTACTATGAATTAAAAAGGTCAAAACAGACCACCTTCTATCATGTGAGAGAATTACACCAGATGAAATAATACATAAATCTGACTACTGTACTAAAATCCAGCTCTCTTTATCAGATGCTTATTATTAATGCTACATCTTTATTGCAATTATTAATGCTATACGTGCATTTTTGTGCTGTATAGGTTTATTTGCTTTACTAATCTTTAATATGACTGCAGAGGCACTCAAGAGACAAATACATCGGCAGGAAGGAAAATATAATCAATCTCAATTACTAAACAGACCACGGAGGCCTGGGGGTATAGGTAGTAATTTTATCCTTAGCTTGCCATGCCTATCCCTGCATTCCCCTAAAGGAGAAGGAAGACCTTAACTTCAGCACACAATTAGAACCTGGTCACATTCGGTTACTAAAAGCCATCAGGACCTTGGAAGCAATTATTCATCGCGTAGTTTGCAAATTATTCCATGTAACACATTAAGTATCGCATCGTTTTTTTTGTTGTTTTTTTTAAGCATTTACCTTGTACAGTCTTAAGCTGGCCTTGTGTCTGGAGTTCATGGTGTGCAGTTTCAGCTTCTCCATACTATTGGCTTCGAAGCTGCATGCGTTACACCGTAGCTGCACGTGGACGCCAGCGGCAACACACCTGAGCAGCCACTCCTCCTCTTCCTTTGGGTTTTTATGGTGTCTGCTGGCTTCCTGCAGATGTGCTGCGAGCTGGTAGCGCTGCAGATGCTTATCGGTTTGGCAGTGCAGCTGGAAGTTGGCTCGGAGCGGTGTGGCGTAATTGCAGAGACGGCAAAGGTGAGCGTCGCCGGTCGTGCTCCTCCATTCGGCGTCGGGGAGCGAGCGCTGAGTGGCGAGGTGCTGACTAAGAGACATCAGACTGTCTGAGGAGAAATGGCCGCAAAGAGCACACTGAAAAAGCGCCTCTGGAGGGTCTTCCGTAAGCTTGCTGGGAGCTATTGGCAAGGCCTCGCCAGCTGCCTGTGCCATAATGTGGCTGGGCAGCCTACTCGGCGACTGGCTGAAAGCGTAGAGCTCGGTGGCGCCGTGCCGGTGCTGGCGTTGCATGTGGGCCAGGTTCTGCTGCAGAAGGAGCATGTTGTGGGTGTGCTTCTCGCTTGTCATGTGTATGCGAAGGTTCCGGGCAACGTTGGTTTCATAGTCGCACACTTCGCATCGCCACGATGCACGTCCCTGGAGCTTGGAAGGAGAGGCTGAGGTGGCCTGGGAGGAGTGCGTTTGAGAAAGGGGGTTGGCCTGGGCTATCGGTGCGTCCGGGCGCGTCTGCGTCTGCAAGTTCTGCATGTTGTTGAGGTGTTTATCTGACTGCATGTGGATGCTCAGATTGCCTTTGGTGGTGGTGGAATACTGACACACTTGACAGCGAAAAGGCTTGTACCCACAAGTGTAGGTCTCCCCTCGGGTCAGGCGTGGGTGGTCCTGCCCACTGGTACAATAAGGGCACTGGCCTTCTTCCGAGTCGGGGTGTTTCTCCTTCATATGAGCCTCTAGGGTCTGCTGGTACTTGTAGTGCCAGTTGCATTTGGGGCACTTTAGAGTCTTGCAGGAGTTTCTCGAGTGCGTCATGGTGATTTGACCCCCGAAAGAATAAGAAGATCCCTGGACACCGTCGCGCCCGACAGCGTCCGCCAGGACGTCTTCAGACAGAGGTCTGTTCATCTGCTGCGTGCCGATGGGGGGTAACTGAGATCTGCTATGGTTAGGTAGGTCAGAGTTGGTGACTGCTGGCTTGTTATCATGCAGCTTGCCATTTGGTTCTTTTGCCATGGCACTGCCCTTCTCTAACAGTTTATTTGGTTCCGTTTCCGTCGCGCTCTCTTGGTCGGCATGCTCATTTGCAGAAGGGACTGTCTGTGAGGTTTGCCCTGTAGAGGAAACTGGAGCAGGGCCGTGGCAGTTAAAGCTTGTTCCACACTCTAAATTAGAGTCTGAAGGAGATTTGGTGTTGTTCATAAAGCTGGTTGCTACAGTGACAGAACTGGGAGATTTGGGATTGCTTTGGTTTGAAAGAGCCGGTTCAGTAACGTACCCTTGTCTTCCGCTGCTGCTTGCGCTGCTCTCCGCAGTGGAATCTACCTCTGAACTCAACCTGCCCTCTTTATCTCTGCTACCGTCATCATCAACGCTCTTTTGTGGGCCCTCTCTGCCCAGGGTTGAAGGGTCTTTGGCAGGGCTCAGCACTGAGGTAGGAAGGGGGGCTCTGGGTAGAGAGGGCTCTAGCGGGAGTACTGGCTCAGACATGTGGAGATGCTCAGCGTCTTCCTGGCTAAGCATGCCTACGGTGTTGCACCCCGGGACTGTGGTCATTAGCTGGGACGGCACAGCGTGCCCACTGCTAGTTTTTGGTTCTAGGAAGCTCAGAATTGGGTGGTCACTGGGGCCAACCGGCTGCAAGATGGCACAGGTATGTGGAAGTGAGAGCAGGTGCTGTTCCTCCGCAATGAGTGTGATATTGTGAGTCTGTGAAACATGAACTCTAAAGGCATGCCCGTGCCTGAACGAGAGGCGACACAAAAAGCACACCAGGACGCCCTTTTCTTTGCCTAGCAGCGACAGTTCTGCTTCAGAAAGACCTGACCTGGTAGGATCTCTATCTTTGGATTGGGAGATCAGGAATGCAGGGATATCGCCGGTCAGGTGGCACCAGTTCTTAGGGTGGAAGACATTAAAGCTCTTCAAGGTAGACTTTCGGGAGGAAGCGAAATGGCATGTGGTAATAATTTTGGGCTGAGTGCAGGATGGCACCACAGTGCATGGCAGCTGACCCTGGTTCTCCAGAACGCAAGCAGAACCGTCAGCCTGGTAGACGACCTGGCATTCTACCTCATCCGTTTCATCGCCACCCTTGTCCCGCTCTTCCCTCGCCCCACTTTGTTGCTCTAAAAATTCATCGTCGATGCGCTTTTCGCCCCTTTCCTCCTTGCACCCGTTTGCAAGCGCCCTCCCTTCTCCCTTTCCTTCTCCCTTCACTCCATTCCTCCACCCTGTTTCACCCTGTTTGGATGGGTTGGCTGAGCTCAGATGAGAAGCTTTATCTCTTGGAAGGATGAGCAGTGTGGACGATGGCGAGCTGCAGATCCCCGAATGCTGGTTTATATAAGGGACAGAAGCTCCATCAGCTGAGACAGCATCACAGCAATCCATCCTCCCAGTTACTGGGCATGCTCATCCCACCCTGACCTGGGGAAAAATAAAAGAGGACAGAGAGGGTCTGATTAACTCTTTTTCTGACATGAAATTAAAGTTTTAAGTGCAAGCCACTTAAGAAATATGACCCATCATAAAGCTTGTGAAGTGCCATTGCACAAAGTATCAGGATTAAGTATTCGCCTCGTATGTGCTAACCCAAAGAAAAAAATGTCTTCACAGAAAAGGAGGGAGAAAAGAGAGATACGCTGAGATAGAGATAGAGAGAGAGAGAGATAAAGAGAGAGAGAGAGAGAGATAGAGATAGAGAGAGAGAGAGAGAGAGGAGCAATGAACATGGAGACAAAAATACACTGTACTGCAATCAATAACTCTTTGGAAGGCTAAAAGCTGAATATTACATGAGGTAAGTTTCTTGGAATCACTAAAATCTCTTTAATTAATGCCTGCCTGTCAGTTCCTTTACAACTTCCACAGTCTTTAGTCAGTTCCTTCTCGGCAAACTGGAAACAGGAGCGGCGGTGACAGTAAAGGCTGCACCTACAAAGACTTGCTCGACGCTCCTTGAAAAGTTTGCTCCTTTAACTCGGATAATCCTGGGCTGCAATGCGTTCTTCAACGTCGACTCCAGTTCGTAGCTCACCCACACACACCCACACACACACACACACACACACACACACACACACACACACTTGTACCCCCAGGGTTAGAGCGCACACCTGTAAAACCGCTGCACGCTCGTATACGAGGGGCTGAGTCGGGTATCTAGTAAATCATAGTACGCATTATATCCATGCCTTGCCTATGCAGTGGTGCCCCTGTAGGGGTAACTGCTTAACCTTGCAGTAAAAGTGCAGATTGTCCTGCGATTCGCAGGGTTATATTGAGCTCTTTTTGATCCTGTCTGCTGGAGAGGGTTAAAGTGCTTATAGGAAAATCAATAGTTTGAATACTAAGCAGCTTACTGGAAGCCAGAGCAGGATGCGAGCCCTGCGCTAAGGATGTGTTCACTGATTTAAGCTCAATTCAATTGTAAACTCAGCCTAGATCGGGAGGCTTTGGAACCAAGCCAAGCCAAGGACTCTGCAAACAAACCCACATACATATGTTTCCCAGATACTGTTCATGTGCGTGTGTGTAGTAAAGTCATTACGATCTCAAACCAGTTCGTTTACCCCATAGCCCAAGTGTGTGTATACATTAGGCAATGGCATCACAGAAGCCTGTTTCGACTTCCCCACAGTCTCTAAAAGCGTGTGATTTCGCCCGGGCCCGTTCAGGGATGGGGCTTAAATACAGAGGATGTGACTAATCAAATGTGGGACAGGTGAGAAGAATCAAGGAATGGGATCCATGGTGTACTGCTCGAAAAAAATTATAATGAAATATCCCCCGTTTTTTGCGAGCAGTGTGCTACAATTTACATGTACAAATAACATTTAACATTTAAATGTTAATAAGAACTGGAAAGCATTTTAAAATGCGGGTCGACCAGATGATCGGATGGCCCATGCGGAGACATTCTGCGATCTTCAGAGATCAAAGGCAAGCAGTACTACTAAGTATTGACTGTCTATTGATAGCTTAGATGGACAGTCTGAAATATTCCGATAATCTCAGTTGGGACGTGAAGGTTTATTTCCTAACGTCAACGGTTTACTGTTGCTGAGATTCTTAATAAAATGTGATTTAGTAACAAGACAGCAATTAGCAGTTTTCAAAAAAATATCTCTTTATGAATTACTACCAACTACCAAACATTCTGTCGCTACAGACCTAGCGGTTAAGGTACCGGCCTGTGGACCAGAAGGTCCAGGGTTTAAATCCCACCTCTGCCTCAGTTGGGTCCCTGAACAAGGCCCTTAACCCACAATTGCTTGGATTGTAAGTCGCTCTGGATAAGGATATAAATGTATTTATTATTAGTAGTTGTTTGATTTTGTTACCTGTTACGACAAAGCGCCGAGTTTGAAGGGTTTTCATATGGAATAAGAAATAGCGTCACTAATTAGTATCATACTTGATTGATAAAGTGGCTCATATTTTATTCAATCGCAATACACTGTAATAAATAAACGGGTAAGCATACTTCACACAACTCTTAGCGAACCCTATTACCATCCAGCCCCCTTCTGTTTGGACAGCTGTCCACTCTGTTCTGCGCTTGCCTTTGATCTTTGATTTAATGCACCGTTTCCATTAGAAACACTAAGTCCATTCAGGAGGCAAAAAAGACTTCAAAACAGTGAAAGTGTGGGAGAGAGAGAAAGGCTGCAAGATTTTCGGAAGAAAAGCCGAATCATTTAAGCCAGGCTATGTGACAGAATAGGACAAAAAGATTGTAATTCTAGTAAAGACACTGAAGAGCAAACAAAGGACAAAACCTAAAAACCTTGTGCTCCGTGAATGACACACCCAAAGTGGAAAATGACAAACGCTGGGGGTCAGTGCCAAAAAGTTAAATCGCCACTCTGGAACAAGTAACACGGGCACAGTGTACCAATTTTTCGGCTGGTGAGAATGGGAACGTTGAGGGGGTTCCTTCCCGGTGTAACATAATATTTGGCCAAACTTGCTACGTAACACCCTAAGGGACATATTAGAGGACCAAAATGATGGGCACCTTGTAAAAATTGGTACGACGGTTACGAATATTTATAGTGAGAAACGTCAGAATTATACCCCACGTCCAACCCCGCTTTAGTACCAGTGCAAACTCAGCACAGCAGCGCTCCTATAATGCTAAACAGAATCTATTCAGATCCTCTAGGGTCCCGGGTCCTCTCTTGTGAACACCCCTAACCCCTCTTCAGCTCATCCCACAGGTTTTCAATGCGCTTTAGGTCAGGGGGCTGGTAATGGCCATGTCAAAAGCTTAATTCTGTGGTCAATGAACCATTTTTGTTTGGATCTGGATGTATGCTTTGGATCAATGCGATGCTACAACAAACCCACTTGTAGCTTCTTGACCGAGGCAGTCGTCTAATCGCTTAAGATCTCCTGGATCCCTGGGTGTCCGTACCGTCATGTGTCCTAACAAGGTTCTTGAGAGGTCCTGAGAGGCAACGCGTCTCACAGCCTTCACCAAGCTTAACCACAAGCTTTGGGATCCGAATATGTATGAACATGCTGCGTTTTATGCCCAGTTTTTTGTGTTTCAGTTCAAGTTTTTTTTTAACCCATGTTAACCAAAGGGGGCGATTCATACTGGATATGATTGCGTAGGTCGACGTAAATTTTATGTCTAACTGTCTAACTTCCTGCTGACTCACCAGAGCGATGCACAAAGTTGTTGTAAAACACTTATTGAGCTATCTCAATGCCAAATGTCCATAGCCATAAGTCATGGAGCTCCCTCTGGATTAAAGTTTCCACCCTTCAATCAAGGTTATTACTCTCTAAACAGGCCCAATGGCGCGACAAGCTTTGTTTGTTTACTTTGAGAAAAATACACATTTTACTACCTTCATAACGTCTGCCTTGCCTAACCCCATCAACATTCATTTTATCGCAACATTTGCAACATTAAACATGGTCAAAATGCCCAAATCGATGGATCACAACACGCCGCACTTCCTGCTCGTTACATACGGTTTGATTTAAATTAAACTCTCAGTTGGTCCGTATGCAGCCATTTCGGTGCAAATTCAATTCAAAGGAGTACTGAAGTGATTTTGGTTCACTTTTTCAACCGTGAGCGTCCCATCTCAGCCAGGGCTGAACAGGGTGTCCCTTTTGGAGTGGGATCCCGCCCCCCACAGTCCAGTCATAGCCACTCTGTCCGGAATATGCCACTGGGGCTCGAATCGGGGCCACTACAGCAACGGGCAAATGAAGAGCACCTGAAGTAAAATAATGGCTGATTCAAATGTAAATTTGATTCATTATAAAACCATGAGTGTTCGAACGTTTCAAATATTTCCTACTTGGTTGTGAATCAGATGCACTTGCTCACTAAGTATATAACCCACTGACATCGTGGAGGTGCTCGACTTGGGAGCATGACTTCTTTTTATTTTTAAGAGCTGTGTCTAAAACTTCTCCAAACAGCACATTAGGGTGGCCGCCAACACAAGGAAAGCTTCCCTTCAGTAAGTTTAAAGTCGGGGGATTGACCAGGCAGTAGCAGTACACTTTCTGCACACTTACAGTTCACGCCTCTTTTGCTTTAATACGTATTTCCAGGCTGCACGTTGCCAGATGCTGGGACAGATCAGAGCTACTCCCTTATGTCTCAGAGGGTGAAAGTTTGGGCTCATAATCATTCCAGTAGCTCATTACGGTCCTAAAGGTGCTAGAGCTGAAAAACATTTACTTCCTCTTCTTAGGGCTCACTGGCAGTTTCCGTTTACACGAAGCCGACGCTCTTTATGATGGCAATGTAAAGATTTCCATCTCTCGTACAGCCAGTTTCATTTCTCCACTATTACACTCTGCTGCAGCCCAGTATTTGCACGCACGCCTATTAATATATTATTATATGTTGATTACACTGAAAAGCCCCTTATCCATAAAGATGGCGAACACCTTTAGTATCTCCCTGCCCCCCCCCCCCCAATATTGCACGTGAATTTCTTTATGCTTGTATCGTGCGGTGTATCCGTTCCAGCTGTAAAATCCAGTAATAGACACACGCTCTGGACTGTAATAAATCACCTTTAGAATTCCCATTCCCTGCAAATGAGGCCCACAGTGAGGCTGACCCTTGTTTGACTCCAGCTTGAGTCTGCTACTTCCATTAAACATCACAGGACGGCTGCAAATAAGCGACTCTTTTTTTCCCCGTCGCCCTTTTATTCCGAGAGCCCGGTGGAGCTTAATATTTACTGAGAATTCTGATGAGAATCGAGAGACTGGATCGTTCGGTTGTTTCGGCTGTTACTCGTTGGAAGCACACACTGTAAGGTCACACACACACACACACACACACACACACTCAGGCAGAGTCTCTTAACGCGTACTCAAAGCCCGAAAGCAAATGGAAAAGCCGGGCTTAAGCTCACAAGCGGGGGCCCCATGGACTGTTTTTCAGGAGCATGTGTGTGGTGTGACTAGAGCGAGGGAGAGAATTCAGCTCCACACTGCCGGAGCCATTGTTATGATAAGCAGTGAGAAGGCCGGGTTCGCGCATGCGCGCCCACGGGACCGCGAACACAATAATGACCGACCGGTCACACACGCTCGCCGCAATCGTTGCCAAATAGCTTCAGAGCTGCGTCGCAAATTACGGCAATTTTATCAAGTCAGAAATCATTTCCATCTGTCCGCGTTACAGTATGTTGGGCTACATTTACAGTGAAGTCTCATCGGGTTTGGGTTTAGCCTAGAAATTATTCACAGGCCTGCCACCAGAGACACACACTCCATGCAAGTACTAACAATTCTTTTCTCTTTTTTTTTCCATTTTATCAGACGGAGTCAGGGTTCCTGGAGCCTATCCCGGAAATGATGGCAATATCGCAACAGGCCTCCTCTCGTGCTTTAGCGCCCATAAGTCCCTAATAACCTCCAGGGTGCGAAACCAAGGTCAAGAACTCGTTTTATATTATTCGTATTAGTAAGGGTTAATCTTGTGCGCCGTTATCGGTACCTTATTAAAGGCTCACTTTAAAATAGGACTCTTCGCCATTAGACGCGTCTCCGGAATATTAGATGTGTATCCTAATAAGAGGGTTGTGTCCTTCAGACGATAATATGCTGCTCACAGAAATGAGGGGGATATCCCAAAATGCAATCCTATAATAAAACGTCCATTCATAGTTACACAGTAAGGCTGAAAAAAGGCACACAACCGGCCAAGGTCACATCAAATCTGGGACTTGACATTTTAAGGGCAACATAAGTATTTATTCTTCTTCTGTTAATAACAGGTAAACCTTTTTTTATTTAGGAGCAGAAAGATTTTCGCACCTCGAGCGAGTTCCTGGGAGAAGCACCAGGGTGGAGTGGAAACAAATCCGAATGAGGGTCTGAATAATTCCTGATAGGGATTCGCCTCTTTTCTTTCTTTTTTTTTTTTTTTTTTAAATTCACCTTTAATGACGTTAAACTCTTCATGACCCTGAATTTCTTTTCTTTCTTTTTTTTTTTTAAGCTATATAACTGCACCTACGTGTTCCCGGGTGAAGTACATGTCACGCTGGGCGACTGCAATTTATAGAAACACTGGAACACGGGCACCCTGCTAGCGTGTCACCTGATCGCGGCGTGTGCACACAATGACACACAGACGGGGCTTAAGGTCGTAACCACCGTGAGATGCTAGAAGCGAGAACCTGTACTTTTCTCCAAATAACATACCGCTTTGGTGAAACGTCGTGACTTGGTAAGCGAATGGTAATTACAGTTGTGTAACACATGTTTTGGCAGCCGGTTACATCTCTCAAGCATCTCAACTATGCGCTAAAACATACAAGAACACAATAGCAGGCCGAGTGTGTCTGGGACCTTCCTTTTGTTGGAATTCCGAGGCACATCTGCTGCAAAACTTTCAGCCTGAGCAGCCGAGCACGTAACCAAGCCGACAAAATCCCAAAGTCTGCCATTGTCTGCGCCGGCAAACCCGAAGCGTGTTGTTATCCGTGACTACAAACCGGACCAGGGAACCGAATATCAACATAAATATTTAGAGATTTGTTTTCCCTGCTCTTGAAAGGAGCTTCACAGCGGCTCAGCACAGCACTCACAGCCTTGTATTGTTAGTAGTCCAAATAACACACGCCGGGTCTAGTCCTACAGAGAGCTGAACAAGCAGGTCACATTCTCTAGTAACGAATATGAAACCAGAAATGGTTTATTGACTAGGAGATCGTATCCTGCACAGTCTGTTTCTCGCTGCAGGAGAAATCTGCGTTGGGTGTCGTGCAGTACATGCCTGGTTATGACAGGACGGGCGCACGAATGCTATGCATCGTGTTATTGGGTGTATTATAGGCTACAACACGCACCTAATCTAGAAATAGTTCTGAATGGAAGGGGTAATAATCGACGTGCCTTTTTGATCTTTAGCCTGGTTATGAAATCAGCATTTCTGTTCTAGACGTACAAAATCAGGCAAAATCCCAAGCACACACACACACACACAAACACACATTCCACCTGGACTGCTCTGAACAGGGCAGAGAGTCTCGTCGGTTTGTTGGCTCAGATGTTGGGCTTCTCACTCTCGCTTCTTTCGGCCTTATCGGCCTTTTTTCACCCCTCTTTCTCTGAACTCTGACCTGTGAGTCTGGACTCTTTGACCCTGCATTCTCTCCCTCCTCCCTTCCTCCACTCCACCATGATGCCCTGTGTGTATGTGTGTGTGTGTGTGTGTGTAACCCACATCGTAGATCTCTGCCTATACACGGCGAGCTCTCTATTCTCTCACCATGGAAATGGTTCGCTTTCACTTTTGTAAATCGATCATGCAAGTTCAAGCGATGGTCTGTGGTTTGATCAGCCACCGAGCAGGAGCATTTTCGATAAAGCAGGGCAGGTGTCCTCCTGAAACAGCCGAGCCGAAGCTCAAACAGTTCCGAGACCAAAGTTGCAGCAAATCAAAGGCACGAAAGCACGAAGACGTGGATCGGCTGAGCTCGGACCTCTTCGGACTTTTTTTTTCTGAACCCCAAAGTCGACACTGCTATTCAGGGATCGCCTCCTTCCGCTACGGGACAGCGTCCCGAACAACTCCCCGCTACCTGGTTCACACCACGGCCGCGTTTGGAGGACAAAACGTGTAAAGGGAATCCAAAAAGAGGACGAGAAGCGCAGGAAGCCACGAGCCAAAGGGGAGCGTTAAAAGAGGTATGAAGCACGGGAGGAACTTCAAACAAGCGAAAACAGTGAAGCACAGACCCGTTAGTGGGCGAAAAGTAGAGAAATAAGCTCGAAACACACACGAACTGAGCACAAAAGCGACCGAAAACCACAATCAAACGTCAAGCAAACTTACATTTCCGACGTCTGCGTTACTCCGGTACACAAACACACACCGTCGGCGGTTAAAGATCCCATTCGCCTAGTCCCATTTGGTCAGATAGCTCACAGATTCTTATTATTAGAAGTAAAAAAGAGGTATGTCCGTATTGTTTTTTAAAGCATTTCGAACAGTATTTGGTTCTAACGCAGACGACGTGCCTTGGCTTGGTTACAGGGAAGAGGAGAAAGCGGCGTTTGACGACACCCGAGAAAAAAACCGTTCAGTCTTTATTCCTGCTAATTAGTTTCCTGCAAAAAATGGCTGGAATTAGCGCAGTGCGCATGCGCTCTATTACACAGTCACGGCGGGAAGGGCTAATTAGCTCCTCCTGGATCAATGAGATTGGAGCGGGAGGGGACAGAGGGGTGCAGGGAGGGGTGCGAGGGGTAAAGTGATGGAATTAGGCAACACCGCGATAACATCTAATATTTTATTTTACTAAAACAAACATACGGGGAAACAAAAAAATAGCCTCGAGCCGAGCTGGAGAGGGTGTATTTACAGCGGTGTGTGTGTGTGTGTGTGTGTGTGTGTGTGTGTGTGTGTGTGTTAGGACGGAACATTAGGCTATTATCTGATCAAATGCAGATAATCAATACAAATAATCAATAGGAAGGCGTGTTTTCTACAATAATAAGGATATTTAATGCGATGACATTTTATACTTATAAGCTTTTCTGTCAGATTTCATCCATTAAAAGATTGCATTTGACCTACAGGGTTACAAAAGGACCAATGTTGTAATAATAATAATAATAATAATAATAATAATAATAATAATAATAATAATAATAATTAGAAAGTTGTAGCTTGGTAATAGATCATTTATTATTATTATTATTATTATTATTATTATTATTATTATTATTATTATTATTATTATTATTATTTGCCTTCCACACATTATCCGTATTGTAATAGATTTAAAGCTTTTTATACTATAAACTAAAAATAGCTACACAACTACATAATGTCTTTACTTGACACACGTTCAAGATGAACCACACGTAAAACACACGACACGTAAATAACCCTATGTTTTTAATATAACCCTATATATTTAAATCTTTGTAAATATAATGCTGTAAATGAAATTTGTAAATTAAATGCTGTAAATAAATCACATATAATATATTATATAATATATAGACCCGCCATATTTATTGTGTCAGCCAGCTTTTGGTCATATTTAGGTTTTTTATTATTATTATTATTATTATTATTATCATTATTATTATTATTATTATCCTTTTTGCGTTCACTCTCGCTCCAGGACGCACTCAGATGTTCATCAATACATTCATGACATAAATATAATATCAGTAATTAAGCTTATTGATTAATAGTCTCTCTCTCTCTCTCTGGTTCGACTCTCACCGAGGTTCATATCTGCACAGTTTTTTTTTTACCTGTATGAAATGTTTTGTTTGCCCAATCTTTCACGTTCAGGTGATGACTCGGATTTGTGACCCGGTTTTTTTTTTCACTCGGCCTGCTTTTGTCATGATAATTCCTTTGTGCTGTGGATGTGCGGCTGTATCGCGGTGTCTGCGCGTCCGTCCTGCAGCCTAATTAAAGTGACAATCTGCTACTTTTGCAGCGCAAAGTCAGCGCTACTTTCTTTCTGATGGAGAAAGGAATTAGTGAATAAAAGGCAGGAGCGGATCCTGTATGAACTTAAGCCTGAATTCTGGACCGAAAGCTCGACTTTCCTATTCCCTCCATCCCCCAAATCCCCCCCAACACACACACACACACACACACACACACACACACACACACACACACACACACACTAAAACAGGCAGCGTGGAAATTAGAACGTAAATGGCAGCATACTGCATTAGAAGTCTATAAAACCGCATGGAAAGATGCTCTAACTGAGTATAAACAGTCACGCCAGCGCCTTCTAGGGATCTCAAAAGAGATACGACCTAGGGCGTGTCCTGACCAGCCGCTTGATTGGAGC
>JAUZST010094338.1:0-45121 GCA_034779995.1 Parotocinclus haroldoi
TGTATGAATGCTCATATTGATTTGTATCACTATATTGTTGGGATCCTTACAATGTGTGTGTTTTACTCAAGCTGCACTGTATAACTAACCCTTATTTTAACATCCCACCCTCACACACGCAAACACATATCATAAATTACAACTTATACTCGATCGCATAGGCTGCAACCGGACTGATGTGCTGCTTCTAACGCAAATCGTTGTTGCTTGCTGAGAGTAGGCAATTTTTAGTAGTTTGTTCATGTGATTGAAAAATAGCTTTAAAGTGCAATTTAAATTAACAGAATTATTTACAATGGCTTTCAACAAAACAGGAATCTGCTACTTTCTTCCCATTTGGTTTTAGATATACTGCAAGATATTACTTTTACTCAGCTGTCAGACCTTCACTGGATTCCCCCCCCCCTTTTGTTCTTCTATTAAGTTGCTGCACCAATGTCCTCTTTCTTCCAGAATCCGATAGCAGGCGCACACTGACGAAGCACTGCTCCTCCTGACGCATCAGGCATTCACTCACCTTGACATGGGGGGAGTTAGTAGCTGCCAGCATCCTGCGCTCTCCTGTAGGAGGAAGAGCAGACAAGGGGCTGCCTGATAGGACACAATATTGATTGTCCTGAGATGGAGGTATTTTAAAAGGCCGGCGGAAAAAAAAAGAGGAGTAAACTAGGCACGCGCAGCAGTGTTTTCAGGGCTCCCTTGCAGATATCAGCACCCTGGGCAGCATTGTGCTGGTGCTGTGCAGGAAAATGTGAATTTGACATACAGACAGCTGAGTGCTGGGTAATTCAATTCCAGCCTCGACTTCTCTGCCAGCAGCGTAAAGTGAGCCACATTAACTTCAAACAGACTTGACCTTTCTTCCTCACTGCCGTGGACAATGGATAGATGATAGAAGTCAGAAAACATTGCATTGGTAAACAATGGCATAAAGATACAACGGAAATAGAAACCAAACGGATATAATCTATTAAAATTTTAAAAATCTAATAAAAAGAAGTATATTGTTACATAGGTATATATAGGTTATTGTAAATTTGGGCAACATATGTCAATGTCACGGATAGTCCTCTACATATATACTTATATGCACTTCCCTTTAAATTTCTCTGTTTAAACACATTCATAATATTTATTTCCACCCGTTCCTTCTCCAGTAGTTTGAGAACAACCTTCAGCCTCAGGGCTGCAGCTTCTACATGAATTGCTAAACACAGGGAGGCAGTAAAGCACTTTCTTTGCAATCTAAAGCCTACAGCTGTGCATTAGGCTCGTTGGAGTGCCCCCAACGTCGTTATAATTTCAATTCTGTGAATCCAACACAAATTACTCACTAAAGGTTTTTATGTCTGAGCCTGCTTTGCATAAGCAAACAAACTGTTAAATGTTAAAATATACAGGAGCCATTTGAGAGAATGAAAACAAAGCTGTCCATTTTATTTTAAGCCAGAATACATGTTGTACTTCTAGAACTTCATGTGCAGATTTGTTGCTAAAGATCAGATAATACTGGCGTATAATAATATAGATATAATATAGTATAGTTGCGAAATATACCTGCTTTGCATTGAAATATATAATTCAGAACTAGTGCTGTGGTCAAGACTGCTAAAGCCTTGGTACTAGATTGTAATATATTTTTTCGTCATACCAAAATAAAAAAAGAAAATTAAAATAAAAGGTTTAATTCAAGTTACATTCATTATACATTATATAAATTAATTAATTATTAATATATTATAGCCTAAGTCAAACTACTAAGCAATGAAACTTTTGAAAGCAAATGATTGTGAGGATTCATTCTGTTCTTCTATCAAACTTAATCAGAAGCCGCCACATAAAGTCAGTTGAAACAGCAACATCCATAACCAATTTTCATTATTATCTTTGAAAGCATAACAATAATTCAATCTGCCTCAAACAAAATGTATCCTAATTTATACTAAGTAAAGTTAAGCCTTATTAGACTACTCAAAATAAAATGTGTTTTTTGGATACTGAACGAGAAGAGCAGCAGCTTGTTTTCCCTGTCAGTGAATCTGAGTGCAGATTTGATTTATTTATGTAGAGAAAAGACTGGATTTATTCTCTTTTTTCAATGAATTGTTGATATTTAATAGAAAGTTTGCTTAGAATGAGTTTGAGACCAAACCAAAACCGCTCATGTATGGTCTCGAGCAATGGATTTGAGCAATACAACACTTTGGATGGATGAATTAATCATACAGTCGCGGCTGACTCTCGGTCACTTGACGGATCATCGATCTCCACACATTTCTGTCTTTCATTGGTGTGATCCATGAAGTATTTCAGCAGGATGGTGGAGTAGTTTGCAGATTATTAGTTAGGAGCCAGGCAAGTAGAGATTTTAATGTGAACAGAAAGAATTTAAATTGAATGCGTAGCAAGACGGGGTGATATGAGCTGACGTTTTGGAGTGCAGGAGAACAGAGTATTGTACAGAACTGTACTGTTGGCTTGCTTGTATATTAACTATTTTATTTGACCTTGAGGTGTCTCATCCACAGCTGCCCTATTTCCTTTGCAGTTTTGACAGTGACATAGTTTTGCCCTGACCCATGATTCTAATGGATTACGTTGCCTTGTGTTCCTTTGCACAGCGATGCTTCAGCAGAGAGGTAACTACTGGACTGGCAGAACCTGGGTACAACACTGCTGGGCTCGGCATACAGCCGACGACCAGTACCCACCAGATGGCGCTATCTCCCTTTTGAATCCGAGTAACTATTTTAGGAACTACAACACTGTTACCCTTGCTAGCTAAAGTCTGTGCACCGGATGATATTCTGTCCACACTCCAGGGGTAACGGCACAATGGCATGGTGGCCCATAATCTTTTGTCTCTGTACCTTTTTTACCTAGTGTAAAGACAGAATTACCAATAAATATAACTGTGCTCAATTGGAACGATATACAGCCTGTCTGAGATGGACAAGACTATAAGACATAAATTTAGAGCAGTCAGTATGGTGAAGAACGACACATGTAAACAGTTTGCTAAAGATTAGCAGACTAAGGACCTGGATTACTGGAACCATGTCCTATGGTCTGATGAGACCAAGATACATTTATTTAGTTCAGATGTTGTCAAGCGTGCATGCAGCAACTTGGTGAGGAGTGCAAAGACAAGTGTCTTGCCTACAGTCAAGCATGGTGGTGGGAATATCATGGTTTGGGGCTGCATGAGTGCCGCTGAATGCTACAGCTCATTAAGGGAACCATGAATGCCAACATGTACTGTGTAATACTGAAGCAGAGCACAGTCTCCTCCGTTTGGAGACTGCTCAGTCTGCAGGGCAGTTCCAACAGGATAACGACCCCAAACACACCTCCAAGACGACCACTGCCTTGCAAAAAAAAAGGGTCTCCAGACCTAAACCCTATTGGAGCTCCAAATTAGTACCCTGTTAAGCTTCAACAAACCTTTGGCTGTATGGTGCATGTATTTATTGACATGAAAAATTTCATTTTAAGTAAATGGTTTTAAGCCATCATGGCCAGGTTCTGTCTACCTTGACCTTATGAGTCAGTTTTGTTGGGATCTACAAGATTATGTATACAGGCAGGCATCTTCAAATAAAATATGCAACCCAGAACTAGACTTCTTTTAAAAATGAATGATATTAGTGTAAAACGCAATCAAGCACGTTTAAGGTGTGCATGGTCTTTCTGATCACAAGGGGACAGTAAATGCTTTTTCTCAGTGTGTTTTTTCCTGGTGCCTGTTAATCCTACCACTTTCATCATTACTGCTTACTCTTTGTTTCTCAGCCTTTTCACCAAAGCTCATTCATCTGTTGGCTTATGCTGAATTATGTCCTGGCAGAAGATGTGTCTCTTTTTTTCCTTCCAGTAAACCAGACAATTGCAAACAGCAGGTTTTAGACAGGGAGGGGTGGTTCCCTTGTGAAACACTGAGGATGAGTTTAGCAGGCCTCCAGACAGATTGGGCTGTCATAATGATCCTGCTGAATCATTTGGAAAGCAGTTGGTTGGTCTGCATGCTCTAAAATACAGTGAGTCAACCCACAATGGGAGCCTGTAAACAGGTGGGAAGAGTGAAATACAGAACTTGTAGCCAACTTGTTATTTTGTTATCTGCTTCCCCCTTCGGGTCCTCAAAGCAGAAACAAAATATTTTATATCTTATTAGTTAATCTAAAAATCGTAATTCCAATTGTTCAAAGGTAAAATCATGCAGTAGTCACTTGTCATTACAAGTGACTTACATTTAAAATATTTTTGAAATACAGAAATGTTTATGAACAGCCAATTATGTATTTAGGAGTAGCGAACATATGTTATACCACAACTGTGACTGGTGGCTCGGTGGGTAGCACTGCTGCCTCACAGTAAGAAGGTCTCAGGTTCAATCCCAGGGTGGAGCAGCCTGGGTTCTATCTGTGTGGAGTCTGCATGTCCTCTCCTTGTCTGTCTGTTTTCCACACTCCAAAGACATGTGCGTTAGGTGAACTGGTGTCTCTAAAGTGTGTGTGTGTGTGTGTGCCCTATGATGGATTGATGTCCCATCTAGGGTTTTTCCTGCCCTTGAGCCCAGAGTTGCTGGGTGGGCCCAGGCTGGCCAGTGACCCTGTGTGGATTAAGCAGAAGATAATGAATAAGAATGACAACTTCAACTACAATAATACTTATTGATATAATAAAAACGGTGGTTTTGTATAGCATATATGTTTTCTTTTTGTTATTTAAACATGTTTAAAAAGTAAAAGCAGAAGACATCTGCCACATATCATTGTTTCATATCATTAAAATATGTAATGTCACTAAGTGTGCCCAAACCTTGCATAAGCCTATATAAATGTTGATATAGGTATAATCTTATAAACGTTTTCATAACCGCTATTTTATATGTATCGGTTATATGCACCGAATACGATGGCTCCATTTGTATTATAATAAACTTAATAATAAACTCAGGTGAACTCTTAAAAGAACTCTGGCCACGTGATTAATACAGCACCCATATAAACCTGCGTTCATATGATCTGAAGTAGGCTTTAAACGAACTTAACTTGTTTGAGTGAAAACACATCAAGCGATCGTTTAGAGCTTTACAAGCTTAAAACGAAATTTGGGCCACAGCTGTGATTTAACCGGGGGATTAAAGTGGTTAATGCAGCCGGGGCGGGTCTTAGCAGCTGGGAGCTATTTGACCACGTGACCCGAGGGTTGGTTCTCGCGTTGTTGCGGCCATCATATCAGCCGAATACAGGTCCGGTCTGAAAAAAGGTGGGACGCTGAGACACAGGGTGGACAGCCATGGATTTGCACGGGAATATTGTTTGAAAGAAATGCTCGTTTTCCCCATGTTTGTTCCCGTGTAGCCCCGATCATCTGCAGGTAAGACTGGGTGGGACCTGCTGCGCTCATTTTGTGAGTCTTTTGTGTACTCAGGATGTTGACTTGCTACAAGAATTATACAACAAGCAAACTAAAGCATGCATACAGGGCCAGTCTCAAACATACAAACGTGGAAATAATGGAATTAACAATAAAGAACTTTATTGTTTTTTGCGCGGCACGTTACAATAAACATCTCTATTAGTGACTTCCTGTAATCGAGGAACGTTGTTGTCGTTATTACAACAACAGCTGCTACGTTAAGATCGAGCAACATCACGAGATGAATCGACTTCGATTTAAAATGGAGATTAATTAACATTTATTAACCACGTTTTTTTTATTTTAGGACCAGCCGAGCCGACGAAATGATAACCCGTCAACAATAACATTTCTATCGTTTGTTTGATTAAATCCCACGTTTAGTAGCGCCACTCTGAAAACTGTATCACCTGCTCCGCGACAAAATGCTTTCTTCCTTCTAATTTCACTTCTTAATGTTGCTGTGTAAACCTTACAACGCGAAAATCCCATAGTTTCGTTTTCGCTTTGTGGTTCTATGGCAGCACTGTTTATCCTCACGGTTTAAAAATGGTTTATTGAGACATTTAGCCGTAGCGTGCTTTTAACATGGTTCAACGTTTTTTATTCGCCCAGGGTGCCCCCAGAACTTACTCTTTACTGGTCTGTTTTCCATATTAAGTTCCTAACTTTTTTACCAAATAGTTTCTTATTCCTTATTTGAGTGGTTACGTTTATATAAAGAACATTTATTAGAGGACCCATTGAGTAACCATGTTCTTAAAGAACACTCCGAAAAAACAACCCACATACTATAAATGTCACGTTTCTCAAAGGATTATTTGCATTTTTTAAATATTCGTTTGTCCTATATGTCCTATATGTTTTTCTTTTTAAATAATTGTTTATTTCCCATAGTACAGAGGGGTTCTGGTTCTGGTTGGTGATGCTGTCAGTACGTGCAATTGATTTAACGTGTAACCCAGAAGTTTTTCCAAAACAAGTTCATCAGACCTTATTAGGATCAAATCACTTCTGAATGCATGTTAGTCTGTGACTTTTAAAACATGATTACTGTGTATGTACGTATTTGGCTTCAGATTTCAGGCCTTGTTTTAGCTTTTCTTTCTGAATTTGGGATAACTAATTAGAATAACTAGATTTTAATATAGAACAAAATAATACGATTTTGGGGTTAAGTGCTGAGGAATGCCTTTCGAATGCATTTACTGACCTACCTAAAAATCATAAAGTGAAAAGAAATCTGAGTTTTCTACACTGTTTGGCCATGTGAATATATAGATTGCTCAGGCTAATTCTTAAAATTGCCTGATGTTCTGATGTTGCTGAAACACGAAGACCTTCGGGAACACCGTTTATAGTGTTGCGTCAAGTGTGTACAGTTTAGAGGTTCAATGGTTCATCTAAAATATTACCAAATTTGTAGGCAACTCATGTAACTGGTTGATTAGGCAGTAAAGTCATTACTTGTTTGTTCTCTGACTTGGAATATCTTTAGATTCCATGTTGTGTTCCTACTTTTATGAAAGTTTCTTACTCCTCTTTTGAGTGGTTATGTTTATATACAGAATATTTATTAGAGGACCACTTAAGTAACCATGTTCTTAAACAACACTCTGCTAAACCAACCCAAGTACCATAAAGGTCACGTTTCCCAAAGGATTATTTGCATTTTTTTAAATGTTCACTCAAGGTCCTAGATGCTAACCCTAGATTTTTTGATTTCCCATAATACAGAGGGGTTCTGGTTTGTGATGCTGTCAGTGGGTGCAATTGGATTAGCGTGTAAGCTAGCAGTTTTCCAAAACAAGTTCATCAGACTGTTATGATCAAATCACTTCTGAATGCATGTTAGTCTGTGACTTTTAAAACATGATCATTATTTCTCGTTTAAAAGGTTAACGCTTGATTTAAGAGGAACAAAATTGGATTTGTAGAGGAAATAATTACACAGCACTTTCAAGAGATATGAAGGCCCCATCTCTGAAAGAGTTCTTTGCATTTCAAGTGGTTCCTCGGCATCCTAATACGTTCTCGTTAAATACACACAACTGTGCCTATTTTCCAGAGTTTTGTTCGCGCTATGGCACGGGGTATTTCTAGGATTAGCTTCTGATTTCACAGAATGGGTTCAATGGCTACATTTTGTGTGTGGAACCATTTCAACTTTAAGAACCCTTACGCAATGAATTTCTATTAGGGGACATTAATGGGTTTGTCTCTTTAAAAAGGTATTTGCATTTTAAAATGGTTCATCAATGTTATTAAGGGTTTTTGTTGAAAAGCCCCAGTTTAACAGCTGTCAACATGTTTGGGGTTAGTTGCTGGTTGCATGGTTTCTCCATGAGCCTTTAAGTTGTATAAAGAATTATTCTTCTAACAGACTTTAGTACTTTTCTAAAGCATAACATAAGGTTTGATTGCTGATGGAGGTTCACTGGCTGATATGGTGTAGGATAACAGGAACCTGCTGCTCCATTCAGTACTGATACAACTCCTATTTGGCCAACTTGCTGTCTTGATGATAAATGTCTGCATGGTGAGTCGAAACTGAGCTTAATGAATCCCACTAAAGGTTCTGACACGTCAAATGTCCTTTCTCACGTTCCTTAATGTCCTAATGGGTTCTTCTTAAAGCCTATGGCTGTCTTGCAATATTATAATTTTTTTACTTTATGTAGGTTATTCTCACTTTAGATGCTGTTAATGTTCAACCCAGCAAGCTTAGTTTCCTGAGCTAATTTAGGAGTTAAACGTGGTGTCCTCCAAATATGCCACAGGTTAATTTCTGACTTTACCGAAAAGTTCCTATGTTAATGTAGAATCATTACATTTCTAAAAGAAGAACCTTAAAGTAAAAGTTATTGGAGAAATGAAATATCCACCAGTTTCTGTGAGCAGTGTATTAAAAATGCTTACAACCCTATGAGAATCCTGGAACTTTTGGTGGAACCTTTGGTGGGTAGTTTTTAGAATTTGGGTTTGTGTTCGTGTACATTTATATTAACACTCAATTCACCAAGTAGGCATCCAGGATGGAACTGCTGCTGACAGATCAGACCAAGCAGAAGTTATGCCACCACTGAACTTAAGTCTTTGGGTTATAATAAGGACCTTTGTTTTCAAGAGCTTTTACTTGAACGTTCTTCATTAAGGAACGTTTGCGAGAAATGATTCAACATCAACTCCAGAACTTCTCAGTAATGGCAGAAATAAACCCGTGGCATATTCAAAATGAGATATCACATCATTTTTGTGGGCAGAATAGTTCCTTAACACCCCAAAGGCTTCTTTTTGTACCATGTTCTGCAGGTTTTTTTTTCTCATCTTGTTATTCATTTTCTCACTGTTGTTAACATGTTTAACCCACTAAGTTTTGACTGTATCAATTTTCATCCAGCACTTTTCCGGGATAATTTCACGATCTTACCTGAACAGTTGTAGGAAGAAGCATTTCATAGCATATGAAATCTTGTGTCCATTTACTAATAGCTTATCTTCTGCGACGTGACTGAAACCTGTGACAAGTTTATAATTGGGTCTTATTGTGATTCAGAAGCGCAGGTCAGGACTGAAACTTGTGTTTGGTCAGACCTGTTAACAGCAGCTTAATGCCAAATGCCTGCATGGTGAAGTGAGACTGAACAAAGCTCAAAGAACTCTCCACTGAAACAGCCCACTGAAGGATATAATCAGATCTTGTCTCTACATAGTTTTTTTTTTTCATTTTAAAATGCTTCATTTTTCTTGTTGATACTTACCAACTTAAACATGTTTTGTACAGGACATTTTAGGCTAAAAATGTAAAAAGTAATTCCACTGTCACTTCCTGTTCTCTGATAAACCAAAATGCAATGTGGATGTGTTTCTTGAGATGGCTTGTTTCTTTTTGGTTTCAGTTGGAGCCAGTGGTATTTCGAGATGATTTCAGACCAAATATTGTAGTTCAGGTCTCTGTTTTCTCTTGGCCAAGTGTTTGACTTTTCAAGTAGGAGCCATTCACAGTTTGAAATGCTTTCTGCTTTCAGGTACCAGTAGTGTTTACTTTGAAGGGTTGGTGTTTGGCCACACCTGAACAAAGAGCTTTGTATTGCTGAAACCAACAGGCAACCGATAAGCACAGATGTTTAAAAAAGTGTGGGTTTAAGGTAGGGAAAGCTCTTCGGTCCCTTTTTGGCGCACTTAATAATCAACCGTTTCAAACGTGCTAATCTAAAATGAATTACGATAAGACGATGGGTGTGAAGTAACATGGTGGTAAGCAGTACAGGGCCATGCATAGATGAAGTCCCCCAAAAATGCCTTAACCAGCAATCGTAGAAGACATGGGAGCACTTGTTGATTACACAATAAATCCTGAATGCATTTGGTTTTGTATAATGCAGAGCCGTCTCTTCCGTGTGAAGTGTCTTGGATAAGGTCATCTGGAGCTTACCTCAAGAACACCGAGCACAAGGAAGGAATATTTTTTGCGAGCAGTACGTTTTACATTTCTGGTGAGGTGGCATGGTAAATTTGTTTTCGCGTTTCATCAAAGTACTCTCCTGTAAGACGGGACACTTCACATTGCATTAACGTGAATGTAATTTGCACAAAGGTGGTGTGACTGTACCTTGAGTCATGTTTGTCACCTAAGGGCTCATGCAAACAGGGATAATTATTGTGTAAACATGCCGTCTCTTAAAGCTGATTTAATACTGCTTTTAGACCTTGCTATGGTCTTGTTTGTGTAATTGTATTTTTTTCCCCCTTCTCCATTGCCATTTCAAAATCAAACATTGTCCCGGAGTCGCTCAATTTCTTTGAGTTGTTTTGTAAGACGTTTTTAATTTATTGTGTGCGTGTATGTATTTGGCTTCAGATGTCAGGCCTTGTTTTAGCTTTTCTTTCTGAATTATGGAACCTGATTAAATTTGGGATAACTAATTAGAAAAACTAGATTTTAATATAGAATAACTAGATTTTGGAGCTAAGTGCTGAGCAATGCACAAGTCCTCTCGAGTGGAGTTTCTTTTAAAAGATAAAAAAAAACAAGTTGGTTTTATATATTGTGTAGTCATGGGGTGTGCTGCCTTCACTGCCCTACCTAAGAATCATACAGTGAAATGAAATCTGCATTTTCTACACTGTTTGGCCGTGTGATTCTAAGGATTGCGCTTTGAGGCAATCTTGACCCGTGGCAGCTTGGCAGAGGTAGTCCACATACTTGTATCCGGCTTATTATGTAAACCACAGTTAATGTAACTATTCTCTCACCATGTTTCCATGCAGGGTTTAGAGAGCTCCCTCAGTATGTTTTGGCCCAGCAGAGCTTGTTCTATCCTTATTAAGGACTTCTTGTTTGTCTCTGAACACAGTGACTAAACATGGACATGCTTGTACAGTATTTCAATATGATAATACTTAATTTGGCCTCAAATCTGTTCTCAATCCATCTGCTTGTTTCTTACGTTAGCCGTATGAGCTGTCTCAAATTATTTGCCTGTTATTTGTGTTACTTTTGCTTTTATAGATGGTTGTGTCAGGTTTGTTATTCCAAAGCTTTAGACAAATTTTGTCTGCAAAGGTGTCCACACTGTTCCCGTTTCTTGTCTCTCTTCCGGTCAGGTCTCTCCACAGAAGGATTTAATTTTTGTGCGTCTGAGAACTCCTAGATGCCATTCACCAAACTTTACTGCGAACAAAAACGTCTTGACCTTTTGAAGGGAAGTGTCGGGTGGCACGTTAAGAGAAACCGTGAAGAATGCATCAGATTTGGCTACGGCTGGTGAATGGAGCCAAAATGTCAGAAGCATTATTAACAACATAAATATCATCTATGATTTATATAATACTTGTGTTAACTGCAAACTTTGTTGCTGTTTCTGGGGAAGTCTTTTGTTGATTATCAGAAGATGTTTACACCAGGATGTAAAGGAGTGAGAATTGTTGTAGGTTTAGTGTTGGGACTTTGTCGAGGTTTACATTTCAGCATTTGCATCAGACCATTTGTTTTGCTTTTGACCTGTTCTTTTTAAACCAAAAGTTAATGAGAATGCATTCCGCTATTTAAATGTATTACTTTTGACTTTGTGTTGTTGCTCTCTGCTCCCTACAGTCACATTCTTGTAGCAGTTGTATATTATTTCTGTCGATGCCTCACGGCTCCAATTACGAAGCTTCAGTACCATATTGTTATACGTTATTGTCACTTCTACTCCACACTACTTTATCTAATACAGTGCCTAGAGCTTATGACTATGGCTTTTAAATTCTGTGTTCTTTCAGTAGGAACTGAAAGACGCTGCTGGTGTTGATGTTTTGCATCTTCTCTGTGGTCATAAGATTGCTGACTACGCAGTTTTGCATGTGCAGCTCCAGTATATTCTTTTTGACCCTTTCAGAATATTGTCGAAAACCCTTCTAATTGGTGTTCACTACATTTCTGCCACACTCAACTGCTGACAGGTTAATGATCCGAACTATTGACAATCACTGGTGATCGAATGGATTGTATTGAACACCTCGCACTGTAACAGAGCCTCATGAATCGGAATTGAACGTCCAACATCAACGCCTAACCTCAGTCTAACATGGAAGTAATGTGGTGTGATAATTGGTTATAATAGTTTAACTGTACCTTTTTTTTGGTATGGATTTAGATTTAAAATCTGGATATTTCATGTTACTAACATGTCAGATCTTATTTTAAGTTCAACATATTGATAAATCGTTTGGCTTGTGCATTGCCACATATAGTCGTTGTCACTTATTGATTATTAAAATTGGCAATCCTACAGAATATTCTTTTTAGCTTTCAGCGTTTATGCACAAGATGAGTCAGCAAATCTGAAATGTCTTTCCTGCGTCTGTAAATTTAAGATTTTTTTCCTACAGACTGTAGCAGAATAACAGTCATTGTATTTGACTCATTCTGTCAGCTGATTAATGCTTGTATTGAATTTGAGCCCTTGGAGACCTCTGGGTGGTTATTCAGCTGCCGTGCACTCCAGTATGTCTGGTCCGGATACCAGTCTTGCCTCAAGATTGAGGCTTGGCATTGGGTCTGCTTTTATTCAGCTGCTAAAAGGTGATTCTTCTTTCTGTACCTCGAGTGTAAACAGGAAAAGCGAGTTGCACCTTTCAAAACTGACGTCACCGCTGCCATTGTTGATAGACGATGGCTGAACAGTATGACTCAGTCATGACTGCACCTGTTCTGGAGCTATTAACTACTGCAAGCTGCTGAGCTCATCGAATGAGGGAGGAAACCGACCATCCCATAGACGAACTAAGATTTTTGTCACAAACATACATGGGGTATTGAATACAGTAAAACTTTATGGCTTCTTTTTTTGCTTCTGCTGCCTGTTATATGAATAAGCTCAGTTTATTTGGGGGTTAATATATTTACTGTTTGAACTTTTTCCCGGAATACAAAAAAAATCATCATAGGTTTACATAAAATCAACCCCTCCTCCCCTTCTTTTTTTCCCTAATAAATAAATAACATTTTAACAGTAATTTAGCTCCAGTGCTCTGCATGCCTAGTCTTTCAAGTGTCACGACAAAAGCGCTTCACTCTGGGCCCACTCGAGAAACCATCGACGTGTCTGCTTCAACCCATTTTTAACAACTGATTTGGCAAGATGAAGTTCCACAATTTCATCATTCCTCAAGATGGTGTAATGAGTTATGTTTGTGGAAGAAAAGAAATCTGCCGGCAGCTTTGTTGCAGATAGTTAAATGTAAGTCTTAAAGTGGTGTGTGGGTTTTTTTTGGGGGCTTTTTTTTTTTTTTTTTTAGCAAGGTTTCAGTGTGGTTGCCAGTTGCAGTTTTTTTTGTTCTGTCCAGAGTTGAGCTGTTTATAATTCTGACACTTTGGGATCATAAACTGTATCCAACGTATTGCAAAATTCTATCATTTCAAGACTTCATACTGGTGTTCATCCTGGTACTGGCTCAATACTGGTACAACGCCCAACCGTAACAACGGCTATGTTGTGTGTCGCTTTCAACTAATATTCATGAATAATTATGTATATTGAGACGCTGGCAATTGATCTGTATTCTTATTTTTCCTATGCATTATACTTTTCCCTTATTTATTAATTAGTTGAAGCTCTGGCACCTATCTTTTAAAAATATGATTCTGGACCTTTTCAGACTAATGTTGTATACCGGCCGCTATAAGAAATCTCTTCAGAAAGTCAGGTTTGGGCCACTTGTATGCAGGATGAACCAGTCTGTATTGGGTACTATGCCCTGATCGTTGCAGCTGTGCTGTGGGCTAGTATATAAGACTGATGCACCGCTTGAGTTGTACCACTGTAGATATGATTACTTATCCCACTCATTTTTCTCATGGTGAAGTAGCTGGTGCTGTTTCCTCACAGCAGCTGAGGTCCCTAGTTTGTGTTTTCGGCCTACACTATCCCTGTGTGAAGTTTCCCGATCCCCTGGGTGTTCCCCGGCTTTCTCTAGAATTCCAAAGACGTGGTGGATCGTCTGGTCTCAAGTGTCTGTGTACCCATGTCCCCTGACGTGCTTTTTATATATTTGCCCCATGTTAGATTAAGAATGAATGAGTAACGTTATGTTTATATTAAAATAAATAATTTATAAGCCGTCACCACCCTTACTTCGAACGTCTGAAATGATTTATTCCATTTGTCCTGTCAGCACAGTACATTGAATATAAAACGGTCTACTCTGTGTACTGTGACTAGATCTATGCATGTGATCGTTTGGTTGCTGCCTGTATGCTGAAACTGCATCCTGCACACCCTCTGTCCTGTGACGTATCCTCGTCGTTTGAATCACACAGACATATTTAAATGCATACACACCCCACCGGCCTTAATTAGGTAAACCTTGCTAGTACAAGGTTGCATTCAGAGCTGCCTTAAGTCTTTGTGGCATATATTCAACAAGATTCTAGGAACATTTCTCAGAGATTTTGGACATAATGACATTTAGCAGTTACAGTAGCAGATTTGTTGGCTGCGTATCTGTGGGAGGAATCTATCGTTCCACCATAGCTCAAAGGTTGTGTTTTTTTTTTTGAGTTTTCCTTAGTTTCTGTTGTCCTATTTAGGATGGCCCAAACAAATTGTTGCCTTGGTTGCTTGTTTTTAGCTGACAGGAGTACCACTCACCTGATGCTGCAGTAGCCGATCGCTTGAAGGCGCAACATCTTGTGCATTCAGAGATGCTCTTCTGCATACCTTGGTTGTAACGAATGGTTTTGAAATACTGTTGCTCGTACCATTCTGGTCATTCCCATTAAAAAAAAAAAAATCTTTTTCCCCAATCAGCATGGCTTGAACAAGCAAATTCGTCCTCCTTCACACGTACTGTCATTATTCATTCTTATATATTTGCAATCAAAATCCAGTTTGTCCAGCAATTATTCAGGTGGGTCCATCCCAGTTTTTATTAATGTTATAGAACTACAATTATGGCCTACCAGATTTCAAGCATATTATTTTTCCTTGGCCTCTAATTCGTGATTCAATAGCAGTCCGTACAGATAAAAGTTTGGCGTAGACAGAAGTCATGGTATTTAATTCGAGTTGGCTCATTTCAGTAACGGTCACATTAGGTGGTTTGGAAGAATTTACTATTGCCAATCATGCATAATCTATTTCAATCAAGTTTGCTTTTGAAACTTTCCTGAAACTGTCTATTGCCACAGCAGTGCAGGCAACTGTGGGATGTGCTGTCATGTGACTGAATTATCTTATTCTGGGGCAAGCTCGAACTTGTCATGTTCAGTTAAAGTGCTCCACACCTTCAAAAGGCATTGTCATCTTTCCGTACCTTTTGATTAAACACCTTTTTGTTTTCTTGCCACTGTTGCTTAATTCTAGGAAATTGTTCAGTTCAGAACCTGTGGACCTGGTTTTGAAAGCTTAGAATTATGCGGACTGGGTTAAAGGCCATTGTTCAAGAAATCATCTGGCTGATTTCAGAGTTCAGCTGAGGAGAAAGTATAGCATCTTAAAAAAAAACTATAAATCTGCAAATTGTTATTGTAGGCTTTCTGTCTGTTTGAATGCATTGAGTGAAACCAGTGTAACTGGTTTTATGGTGCATATGTGCTGATGATTAGGTCACCTGCAGAGAAATGCTTATGCTGTCATGTAATTGTTTTTCTTTTGACGCATGGACACCCTGCAATATGTGCATTTTTAACTTTCTAGAGACTGCTAAAGTGCGTCAGTACAAAATAGATCTGGCACTTGATTAGATTCATATTTGTCCAAATAAAAATTAAAGCCAAGGCGGGTGTCAAACAACATGATTGAAATAATCTCTGCCAGTGAAGTAGATTTGGCTTGGACACAGTTCTTTAGATGGGCAACGGAGCCCCTGCAATGGTGTTTGGGGTTAACTACTTTATTTTGGAAAGGATCCTGTGGTATAGTCAAATCCCATTGGTTTCAACAAATGGTGAACCGTCATATGGTTAATGGAACAATAATGTTTGTCGTTTCCATTGCCAAGTTGCCATACAGAAGTAGCCAAGTTACATTCAGGTTGGTTACCATCTTTTATTTATTAAGCAGCACAATATTCTCAGCAAATTTAGCTAGCTATTTTTGTCTTCATTCTCTGTAACAGTATTTTTTTTTTCTTGCATTATACTAGTACAAGTTTGTACTGGGTGTGACTAACTAACTGCTGAATCATTGGCATGTGGCGATGTTGCACTGTGGGACTGTGGAGGCCTAGTGGTTAAGGTGCTGGGTCCAGGGTTCAGATCCCACCTCTGCCACAGCTGGGTCCCTGAGCAAGGCCCTCAACCCACAATTGCTTGGGTTATAAGACTGTATTAAGTCGCTCTGGATAAGAGTGTCTGCTAAATGAAATAAATGTAAATATTGTGTTTTAACCTAAAAAAAAGTACAGATTTGTGAATTTGACACTTCTTCTACTTCTTGATTCGTGGTTACTTCCTGAAGAGTACTCATTCATGGTCCTGCAGTCATGGAACCTGTTCTGTTTGAGTTCTGCTGTGTGTTGGGACTTCAAAGTGATAAATTTGTAACCAGTTTGTTCACCCTACTATAATGTTGCTCAGTGGGAAAGCTGTAAGTGTATCCATATATCTTAATCATGAGCATTTTTAATTTTGCAATACAAAGCTGATGTACCAAAGGGCTTAAGCGAGTGCTTGGACTCTTGATAATACATGTATGTACTGTTATTTTGTTAAGTCTGAAATCTAGGAAGTTGGGCACTAGTTATAGGGTGTGAGCTTTTTTTGTCTTGCTTTTGGCAGAAGGCTAAGTTTTCCTTCCAAATTACTTTCTGTCCAGTGCCTTATCTAGTAATTATGACATTTGTTTAGACCATAATTGGTTTTCTTGTATTCCACTTGCAGCTGCCAGCAAGCTGTTGGGAATGTATGTCTTGTCCATGATCATGTCCTATTTTTCAGGGTAAATCTATAATGTCATTGCTGTTGTTATTGATTGTACTAATTTTGGCTGTTTCGGCTTTCATCTCCTTCCTAAGCTGATGGCTCTTCAGAAGTTGGCAGCACAGAACCAGGTCACACTTATTAAGGTCCAGGAAAGCCGCTATTATTATTAGTTTTTGGATGTGGCCTTGATTGTCATACAAGCTGCCAGTTTTCACAAAGCACTGCAAATGCACATAACATCCACTGCATCTCAATCAGTTGCCTACACATTGGGTTGGGCAGTTGGTATCAAATTAAACCTGCAGAAAAACAACAGCATAGCGTCATATCCATGTGATGTGCTTTCCCACTCAGGCGTATGTGTTTAGCTGTAGTTGAAGGGAAAGATTAAACTCATGGACAGTGTGTTGCAAATTAACATGTCTCCTACTTTTAAGGCTGGACAACCATTGAAAACCTTTTTGTCAAGTGCCATCCTTCCCCCACCCCTTTGTCTCCCTCACTTTGGCCATCCCTGGAAAAAGCATGGTCCATTTAAATGGTTGTTTACTTGTATCAGAAAAGGACCAGGACGCTGCTCAATGAACTCTTGTCTACAATTTAATTAGGCCTTGGCTCTGCTGGCATTCAAGAAATTTAACTGTTTGAGACTGTTGGTCCTCTGTGTTTGGGGCTTTGTGTGTGGTGTGTGTGGTGTGTGTGTGTGTGTGGTGTGTGTGTGTGTGGTGTGTGTGTGTGTGGTGTGTGTGTGTGTGGTGTGTGGTGTGTGTGTGGTGTGTACCCTAAATAAAGTTTTGTTGTCCATTGCTACCACAAACTATTTAGATTATTGCTGCATGTTATATATATTTTTACATTTGCATATTGTTTTACGAAGGCCCAACGTGGGATATTTTGACTTTGCAATAGAAAACTGATAAACATGGAAACTGAATTTCGAGTTTTCCGAGGGAGGCTATATGCAGTATATGCAGTACTCTCCCACGCTCTGAGGAAGCTGGCAGTACATGATGTAGGGAGTCACGTTGCTGGAGCGATAAGTGCTGGAAAAGGTAGAGGAAAATCCATGGATCACAAGAATAATTTAGTTTTTCACTTTCAATACATTACTAATAAATTCCAGGTGATGTAATTTTTTTTATGTAAGAAAATAAGACTTTTGTTAATGACTTTGCCCATCAATATTTTTATGTGTTAACTGTTTATGCTCTGTACTACTAGTAGTATACTACTATTGGTCCACACAAGTGCATGATGTAGGGAATTATGACAGCAGCGATGAGTGCTGGGAAAAGCCGCGGTTGTGTTTTTAATGTGTTCAGTGTAGTGTGTGTGTGTGTGTGTGTGTGTGTGTGTGTGTGTGTGTGTGTGTGTGTGTGTGTGTCTATAAAAACATCTATCTCTATATAAACACACACACACACACACAAGTGACTATAAATGCAACTTGCATTTTCTTGAAAGAATAGAATAAGTATAAAACCATACTGGTTATGGAACTGTTTAACACACATTCGCACAAGCCGTGTTGCATAAAGGGGACAGTCATTCCTTCTGTTCATGCTTGTATTTTAACTTTGGTTCTTGATGTTTTTAACCTGTTACCATCACTTACATTTTGGCTTCTTCTGTGTTCCCAGGCAGGCTTATGATTTTGACGTAGTTTCTTGGTGACTTCCGATTCCTAAGCATCACGCAGTGCCTCGTGGTTGGTGTTGGGGCTGAGGTAAAGGAGCGGAACCCCGGCCATCCTTGCTGTTTGCCGTTCCTTGCTGGGTTTCGTGGAGGGAGGTGACAAGTTGCAACCACCCAGAGCATGGGGCAGAAGGTTCCAGGGGGAATAAAGACGGTGGATATGCGGGACCCTGCGAGTCAGCAACTGAAGCTTCAACTCCAGGCCCTGGACTATTTCAAGCCACCACGGCTGGACATGCTACTGGACATGCCACCTGCCTTGACAGCAGTTCAAGTACAGCATTCGTGGAACAACGATGACCGGTCGCTTAACATATTTGTGAAGGAGGACAACAAGCTAATATTCCACCGGCACCCAGTGGCGCAGAGTACGGACGCTATCCGTGGACGCGTGGGCTACACGCGAGGTCTTCACGTCTGGGAGATCAGCTGGGCCTTGCGCCAGCGTGGTACACACGCAGTAGTGGGCGTGGCCACTGGGGACGCACCTCTGCATTCTGTAGGGTACACGGCACTGGTTGGGAACAATAGTGAATCCTGGGGCTGGGACTTGGGCAGAAACAAACTATACCATGATGGCAAGAACCTGCCCAGCAAGACCTACCCAGCTTTCCTGGAGCCAGATGAGACTTTTATTGTACCTGACTCGTTCCTTGTAGTGCTGGACATGGACGAAGGCACTTTAAGTTTTATTGTGGATGGACAGTATCTGGGGGTGGCTTTCCGAGGACTGAAAGGCAGGAAGTTGTACCCTGTAGTAAGTGCAGTTTGGGGACACTGTGAAATCAGAATCCGATACATCAATGGGCTTGATCGTAAGTACCAAACACTTATTTACATGGTTTATTATAATGTTACTTGTAGTGTGTAGAAAGCCTGGGCTTTGTCATTTGAAAATATTGAAATTTGAAATAAGTTCTGAGCTCTATTAGCTGTATCTATCTACAACTGAGAACTTTATTAGCATACTGGATAGGCCTTTTCTGTTGTAGCCTATCTGCCTCAATATTTGACGATGCTCTTTGCATAGCGGTTATTTGAGTTATCACCGGTTTGTCGTCACCTCAAACCTTTCTTTGACCATTTTTACCACAACAAATTCAACAAATCCAATTGCTGCCGTTTTATTTGCCCTTTGCACAATTGCGTAATTATGAATTAAACCTTAAAACCTCATATGGAAGATTTCTCTGAAGAAAGTATCTCTGCAAGGAACAGTTCTGCATGTGTATGTTGATGTTTACATTAGTTATTAACGTCTTTAATCTGCAGGGACATTTATATTCCCTATCACTAGAATCACTGCCATAACATTTTGTGTAGTGTAATTAGTCCAAAAATGCTTACATTATATTTGTATTTACATTACAATAGTACAATTACAATTAATTAATAATTAATTAATAGTTAAAAGTTAGTCATTCACAAGACAGTGTGCTCTTAATTGTACCTCCTCGTTTAGTACGTCATTTAAAATTGTTGTCTGAAAATAGGCCCAACGCTTACTTCCTCGCTCAACAAATGTCATATTAATGCCAGGCCAGACCATACAAATGATCTCATGAATCTGACCATGGACACATTTACTGCTCCTCAACGTCTTTGCGTTACTTTAAGGACAGAATAATTCTGTAAATTTTTGAAAATGATTCCACGCCCCAAGTTTTGCGTACAAATGCTTTATTGCTCAGCTCTGAGAAATCTGGGTTAACGGGCTGAAAACATCTTTAGTGGTTGGCGTTATGACGTGGTTAAAATCCACAAGGGCACTGATATAAAACAGCAATTTCTGAAATGAAGCCCTATAAATATACAGTGATTCTTCCTGCTGTGTTTTTAACAGAGGACAAGCCTACCCTGAAATCCATAGTGCAGTGTGTGTGTGTGTGGAAAGCACAGCATGCACGGTTTGTCACCGTTACTGTCCCTGGCAAAAATGATGGAATCATCATGCATCATGTTCTCCAAGCCTTTTTTTAAATGTTTTTTGTTTTTATTTTTGCTTCATAGCAAATGTACAAATTACACATGACACCAAACGACTTTTAATAGCCAGATAGCACAATGACTCGGTGGGTAGCACCGCTGCCTCAAAGCAAGAAGGTCCCGGGTTCAATCCTAGGGTGGAGCAGCCTGGGTCCTTTCTGTGTGGATTCTGCATGTCCTCCCCGTGTCTGCGTGGGTTTACTCTGGGCACTCCGCTTTCCTCCCACAGTCCAAAGACATGCGCATTTGGTTAACTGATCACTCTAAATTGGCATTGACACGCGTGTGAGAGAGACTGGTCTTGTGTGGGTTGCTGAGATGGCCGCCGATGCTGACTGGTGACGTTAAAGAAGCCAAACAAACTTTTAATAGCCAAAGATTATAGCCTAGCGAGGCATGCATTGTATGCATTAAATTACCTGGCGTTTCTCACTCTAGAGAAAGAGTGAAGAAACAGATTTTGCAATAATTTAATGCTAATTGGTGTATCGTGTACGTTTTTGGTTATTTAAAATATAGCACTCATTATCGCTAAATTGAGATGATGAGGATAGGTGGATGGTTCGTATAGGTGGATTTGACTACAGGCAATGTGCCTTTTACCGTTGTTGTTTACCGTTGGTGACCAGATGTTTCCATTACCATAAATGAGTCCCAGATATACTGCTGAAATCATGTGGAACACTACCGTTTACACCGCATCCATAAAGGCATCAATTTATTTTTTTAAGTTATGAAAATTCACAATCATATTGCAAAAAAAATGCAATAATGTACTATTATTCCCTTGTGTGAAGGACAGCCATAACGCTAAAGAGGATGGAATGATGGACCTGATACTTTTGTTTGATGGAAGCCATGAATGCATTCACAGTGATCTATTTTAAATGAGTACTTACTTAACAGAAGAGTCGCCAGTCTGTTAGAGATACAATGCTACCCTGTCAATAAAGCACATACTGATAGAATGCCTTTATTTAAAACAAGCAGTCAGAACAGCAAAGTATGCCATCGATATAGCCATTTTAAATTGGCAATAAAACCTAAGTTCTTTGTTCCTTTATCCATTTTTGTAAGTGTATAACCCACTTGATTAGAGAGGAGCTTAAATTCAGTGTGTAAACTCTACTGTGTTGCTTTTGATTAAGGTGAGTGGATCTTGACAGGGATTTAAAGGCTTTTGCATTTAAAGATCCTAAAATAATTTTTTTTCTGGCGAGCAGAAAGACGTGTAGCAGTCCGTGCCTCACCACAGGCATTTTCATGATAATAATATCATGATCATTTCTATAGAAATAGAAACTTCAAATGCTGAGGTAGAGAAAGGGAGGGAGTGATTCTGTGCCAGTAATGATCAGCTTATTCACGACTTGTGCCTGAATACAGGAATACAGAAATACAGACTGTTCATGGTAATTGCATACGTGCTTCAGATTTAGTTTAGTTTTTTTTTTTTGTTTGTTTTTTTTTGTTTTTTTTTGTTTTTTTTTAAGGAATGACTCATTGCTGTCATTGAGTGTTGTGTGGCTCATTAATGAGTCCAGGGTAAACTGTGTGTGATGCGTGTGTTAAGTGTTGTCTGGCCATCGCAGACAGTTCCCTAAGGAATCCGTCCTGTCCACCAATTGCTTTTGACTAATCCAACTCGCATCTGTCATCTTGCTGCTGATTTTTCTTTTGCCTCAGGGGAGTGAGTCGATGTGGTATAGGAACATTTTATTGATGGCCTGACCTCAGGAAGGTGCTTGTAATGTAGCCTTAATGCACCACATCAGCGCAGGATGCAGGTGTTCATGTTTTTCGCCCTCTCCTGTGTGATTAGCAGGCCGTAAGAGCCTAGCCAGAGCATTACTCAGCCTCTGGAGTAACTGGCCTTGGCTTCCAGTGGATATGGGCCTTGTCATTGCATTTGAAGTGCGTTTCTTCCAGCGCAGACAGACTCTACTGGACAGAGGCCTAAATGCCCTGCTGCTTATGCGTATTCTTTCCTTCCCTGGAGCCCACTTTGAGGTTATGAAGTAAGCGCCTTGTAGAACGGAACCAGAATAAAATGCTTACTGTGAATGCTGTGAACTGTGAATGCTCTCTGATTTTGACCTGTGGTTTGTAACTTTTTATCCGTTTGTTCCTGCAGCTGGTCCCATGCCTCTGATGGACCTGTGTAGACGCTCGGTGAGATTAGCGCTGGGCCGCGAGCGCCTGAGTGAAATACATGGACTTCCCTTACCCGCCTCCCTCAAGAACTACCTGCTCTATCAATGATAATAGGAGTGCCTTTAACTCCTAAAGGGCACAACGTTTTATTCTCTCTGGGATGCTTTTTTTTTTCTCCTGATGAACCCTGTTTACTGCTTTACTTTGCTTTGGATTTTGGTACAATACTCTGTCACACCACGGAGCCTCCGTCTTACTTTTGAAGTGTTTACAATCGTGTTTTCCGTCCACTTTTTAAAATCCACTTAGTATGGCTTGCTTGTGTGTCATGCTGGAAACGGAATGGGGGAGTCCCAACCCTGTGGCATGAGCTGTCCCAGATTGAATTATGCGTTTTGCATGGCTGAATGGAAAAGGGCACAACATTTGCCATGGCTGTCTGTTTTTGTACTTCACTTTCCATCACTTTTAATTGGAACTACATGCTGGACAAGTTTAGCTTTTGATTGCCGAATGTGGAGTTGGCTCATCAGGGTTTACGATTGGTGTACACTGCTCCCAAAATTTAGGGGATATATAATTTTGCAGTATCCCCCAATTTTTGTGAACAGTATATTTATTTCTGTAGCTATAAATTTGCTATAACGTACCTGAGCATGATTTTTTTTTTTTTTTTTATAAGTTTTTATCTCTGTTTCCCTATTAAAATTGACAAGATTGTAGGAATTTAATGCATGGTTTCAAACAGAGGGCTGCCTTTTAGCAGGATGCAAATGTAAGTTGACTCATGAAGCAGACTGAGTGCGTGGCAATGGCTTTCCCCCTTTCCTCTTTCAGGTTAAATATAGCTTTGAGTTAGCTTGCTGCAGTCCTGGCTGTCTAGCCTCGGGAAACTGGCTTTGACCTTTGTCTATAACTGGGTTGAAAGGCAAGAACATTGCAAGCACACACATTTAGAACAACAGCTAGTGTGTTCTAATAGCCCATGTCATCACCTCTAAATCAAATGTGCCCTTTTCTCAGCTATCATAGGTTCGTTTTCTGCCCATGGGATTATTTTGTAAGAGAACCATGGTTTTAAATAAATACAAGGATGGCAACACTGAGCTAAATGATACTAAATGCAGAATTATGTTTGGTTCTAGGGTTTTTTTTTTTTTAAAGCTCAATTTTTCTTTTTACCTGTTTTTAATATATTGTGAAGATAGTGCTGGGAGTGAAAGCCTGAGAACTCCAGCTATGTGAAATCTGTGTGGGTGACACTACTGTACAGTGCCTTTATATGGATCAGCCATAACGTTAAAAAAAAACGCCCGTCTAATACTGTGTAGGTCCCTCTCATAGCTCCAATGCTCTCGCTAAAACCTCTGAAGGCGTAGCACATCTGTCAGTTTGGAGGATGGCTCACCTTAAACCCTTTGTTCCCCCCCCCTTAACAATGTTTGCATGTGGCAAAGTAAGACCAACATGCATGCCAAGACCCAAGGTTTCTGAGAAGTTGTTTTAATGTTATGGTTGATTGGCACATGAGCTAACCATCAAAACTGCTGGTGCTGAAGCGCTGATGTAATAGAATGAGATGCATTCAAGTTTCATTGCAAAGTGTGTCCTCTGAATACTGTTCTTACAAAAGCCAGTTTAATATGTACAAACCTTGTTTGCCGTCCAGCTTGCTGGGTGATAGTCAGCTTTATTGTATCCTTCCTGCCTGCAGACCACCTCTTTGTATTAAGTGATGTAGATATTGTTGATAACTACCTAATAAAGTTTATTATGAAAGATTTATTTTGACTCTTGCCTCAGATTTTTCATGCTTGTGCACTGTTGATCCGTATGGTCCTGAATTTATTTGAATGAAGCAGCAATTCTGGGCAATAGGTTTAAGTAAATGTTTTAGCAGTCGAAGTATTTGTGTAATATTTACTAGAGGCAGTACAGTGCAGCAGTGGTTGGCCCTGCTGCCACACAGCTCAAAGATCCTGTGTTCGACCCAGAGTTTGCATTTTCTCCCCATGCCTGCATTTTCTCTGTTTGCTCTGATTTCCTTCAACATTCCAAATATGGGCGTTTTAAAATTAATACACAATTAATTCCACAAGAACTGCTGGACAGTCTGATCCTGTCCGTGCCCCATCACTGTCGGTGTGTTTTGGCAGTCTTGGGTGGCCATACACCCTACTTGAACAGTCAATGTGAGACCCAGTTTAACATGTTTCTGTTCATCTGCATGAATGTCACTTACTGCTCAATCGCCATCTTATTTGCATAATCAAACCACTTTCTTTGGACTTTTCATTTGCTTTTCTCATTTAGCTTATTTAATGAGGAAAAAAAGCAAATTCTTCTATGAATATGCCTCATTCGTTTTGAAATCTAACCTAATTTTGTGAGCAGTGCAGTCCCTAGCAGGCTAGTTATATAAATAATTAATTTGGTGTAGAATACCACAATTTCCAGACCAACCGCTGCAGTGATATGACAACCAAAGTGCGTGCATGTGTGTCTTTTATTTATTTATATATATATATATATATATGGAGAGAGAGATATGAATTTTAGATCAGTGTTGATTTTTTAAAATTTAAATTTATTTTTTTTCTTTCCTTAAGCGACAGAGACCTTAGCTCTTTGTAGAAAAAAAAGCTGTTACGTCTCGGTCATATGAAGCCGTAAATCTCTAGACATAACATTTCACAAGCCTTGTAAGCTGAACAGGACGTCTCTGCTGTTCTCAGCCACAGTGACATTTGATTGGTTCTCACCTGCTTTGTGACCGTTCTGATGTAATGGAGAGCTCCAGTGAGCTCACTGCTGACTCTTAAGGCAAATGAAATGGTGTGGGTCATGGAGAGGAGTTTTCATATCGGGTTCCTGACGTCACTCCGGTTGCCATGGTGCTGTGTTTGCATACACATTGTGTGCTGCTGCCTCGGCATGAAGTCACTCATCTCAAGTATGCAGCTTGGCTGGAACACTGTTCTGTTTGGGTGTCTGGAACAGTACGTAACTGCCTGTGCTATTCTCCCAGCACTAAAGGCCAGTAGCTCTTGCACACTCTGAGAAGTACTTCTTAAAGATTGTGTATTCTAGGCTGACTCTTTGAACCTGGCACTTAATTGCTTCTCAAAGGAGGAGGTATTGTGTTGCTAACGGACATTCTAGGCCTGGTTTTGGCTAGCCGTTATGTCATGTGTTTAAACATATGGTTTATGTTCACTGATGAAGCCCGTCAGAACTATATAAACATCTGGAAGCACTAAGCCAATCTTCAAAGCTGTAGTCACACTTTTCTGTTACAAAGGACTTGGAGAGTAGCCTTTTCCTCACTGCATGCTTTGTCGTTGGTCAGCATGACCCCAACAGAGCAGAGATGTTGCTTTTACAGCTGGTCGTCATATTGGAGGCTGACGTCTAAGTTTCTCACCCAGTTTGTGCGACCCAGTGTGGTTCAACTTGTCAGACTGTTTAAAAAATGTCATTTAAAGCCACAAATGTTTGTAATCATTTGTAATAATTTGGCATGTATGTGTGAATTTCTTAGCCCTGATGCCAGATTTTGGTTTTGTGCGCGAGTATGGTGCATACAGTGTGTATGGTTACATTTTTACTTGACAAGCTTTCGTATTCTCTTAATTTATGTATCTTTTGTAAGAAGTAATTAATTGGACAATTGAACATACCACCAACACACCCATGGCAAAGAGTTCAGGTTTATTTATCTCTAGCAACAGGTATATTGTATTTTTTTTTTTTTACAAGAAGCACTTTGAAGTAGTAGTAGTACTACAGAATATTAAGTAAATAAAATTGTAGATTTGGGTTTGACCAAAGTTTACTCTGGTAGATATTGGTATAACCACAGTGAATCATCCTGATATGCGTATTAGATTTGGCACAGGTTTTAAGCCAGGTGCCCTTCCTAATTCAAATTACCCAGGCTTGCATTTAGCTGTTCCTAGAAATTCTCTTTAGGTCTTCGACGACTGTGACGGTCAACAATCCTTGATCTTCCCTCCAAGTACACTGTTCACAAAAATTATGGGATATTACATTGTATTTCATAATCATAATTTTTGTGAGCAGTATAGTTAAAAAAAACGTATGGTATGTTTTGGGTCTGTATATGCATTCTTCTTCATTAAACCCAATCAAACATTATTTACTAGTGCTCCCAGATATTGACCCAGATTTTATTTGAATATTTCTACGTAATACAGCTAAACTATCTGGGTGGAATGGTGGCTCAGGTGGTTAGCACAGTCAATTCAAAGCTCCAGAGATTTTGGCTTGATCTTAAACTTGGACTCAATGTGTCCGTATTGGTTTATTACACGTACACCAGTGGATTAATTAGTCCACCACATTACATTAATTGGTTGCTCTCTATTGGCCCAGTATAAATGTGTCTGGCTAGCATTAATACAACATTGCTCTTATTGCAAATAGACGTTGATGCTGATATGACTACAGACTCCTCAGATTTTGGTTGGGCTTATTAGGTTTAACTGTGGTTTAACTATGGTTCCCATTCATCCTCTGAATTTCTGACTAAATTAATGTCTAATTACTGTATTGTCATTCCTTTCGAAGTATACCTAATCCATGATAGCAAATGAGTTCTGGATCGCATTTATCTTTTCCCTCTGACCATATTCTGCCATGGAATAACACCGATGACAGAACACAGCTACAACTGCACTGACAGCCAGAACAGCGAGCCACATTTGGACATGACATGCAGCCCATAGTCTAAATGCCATGATGAACTTTATTGTGACTGGCAACCATCGGGCCAAATTTGGTTACAAAAACACTTGCTTGTTCCACAACTGGGCCATCAATGCCTAAATTGAGCCTGCTGCAGGTGGTTGTCACCCAGAGCTACTTTCGCAAAACCGTAGTTTATAATCACTGGAACTGTAAGATAATTCTGTATTTTAATACATTAATACACACTTGTATTACAGGCAGCCATAGCACAGATGCATAGATCTATTACATGCGATGTAAACATGTTTTGATTCCATAGCATAGGTCCATGGATCAAAGGAAATGTGAGCTGCTTGCATAGTTACGGTCTCTTGTTTAGTCTACTGAGAAGAAACGTAAATGTGTTTACAAGTTTGAGTCATGACTAGCCTTCTAACCAGCAGCTACCAATTTGCACAGAACAGCAAGCTGAATAAACCTGTAAATGTTTGTACAAAGACATACCTAGCTGAGCCATTTTACATGTGGCCATTGCTGGACCTCACACATTTACAGCATATCCAGCACAGTCCGTCTGTAGTAGTGCACTTCAGGGCATTGTTTTGTTTAAACATACTTTTGGCTTTCACCATTCCACCACCAGCAGTTTTCTAAAACTCAACACAAGGGAATTCTTACACATTGTTGTAGAGGATGTGTGCAGTAAAAAAAGCTAGCAATTTTCCAACACTTTTAGCAGTTTGTCCTTGCAGTTCTACCAACCAAAACCAGACTCCAACACCATTGCATATATTGTAGCATATAATCTGTGGCCATTGTTGCCTTCAAGAAATAAAGATAGTCGTGAGATCATTCAGGATGTCACCTAAAGTTAACACACTGCAGTAAAATGTGCACCGGCAGAGCACTCTTGCTAAGTTTAGTTCTCTTGAGTTGACAGGTAAGTGTAATAGAAAGGAGAAATGTGGTTTTCCTTTTAAGCCTGCCGTGAGTGAAGACCACAGGTGTTATTTCAGACACTGATGGGAACTTATAAATAAGTAATAAGTAAATATTAGTCATCTGAGAGTGAAGTTCTCATCAAATTAAATAGCTAATATGAACTGTTTCAAAAACTGGCATTATTTAATAATAATTCAATTATAAACGTAATTATAATAATAATAAATATAATTTACTATTATTGGCCAAGGAAGTGCTCAAATGGAATAGGAACATGTCTACATGTTTAGTGTCTGAGAATGTTCATGAACACGCTATTCCATCCTGGGAATCTTTAGAGACACCAAGTAACTTATGTGAGATAAAACTCACATTAACAAGAGGAGAACATGCAAACTCGACATAGATGGCATCTGGGCCAATAATGAATTTTTTGGGGGGAGGAGGGTCTCTAGCCATGAGGGGACAGTGGTAATCACTGTGTTGCTGTGCCACCCGTATTTGAATTGTATTGTCATATTCTCTGCATATTACTATATGGTGACTACAGTAATCGAAGTTGATGTTCTTGTGAGTGTCTTTTATCCAGAACAACTTGTTGAAATGTGCACTATGAATTTTGTCATTAAAATTCCAGTACTTTGTTGCTTACAGCTAAGCTAGCACACTATCTGGCTAGTTGCTATTTATGAAGCATTGGTCACAGATAATGTGTGTGTAATTATTACAGATTTAACGTACATAAACCTTTTTTTTTTTTATTAATTCCCACTGTGACTGTATTACAGTTACCACTTTGAATCACATCAAACAATATAAATTAGAATTTAAAAACTTTCGGTGTGTTTTGTTTGCGATGTAATTCATCGTGCAGTGTATTTTCGGGTATTTTCATTCATGTTTTATTTGCTTAATTCTGGTCAGGTTTGCAGGAAAGCACTTTAGAAATGTCAGTTAACCTAAAATGCATGTCTTTGAACAGTGGGAGAACCCAGAGTATTTTGTGGAGAACGTAAGAAAAAAATGCAACAAGGATCCAGCAATGTTGCCCATCTTAAGATGATTAAGTGTTTACAGGATGAATGGGACAAAATAACACCAGAAACTCTTAAGTGTTGTAAGGAATGGCAACATTAGAAAGTGATAAATGCTTTACCATCCCTATGTTTTTGGAATGTGTTGCAGGACTGCTGTGCAGGCATACTGTAGATGGTTATTACCCAAAGAAAGGAACCAGACAAACATGAAAATGACTGAGAACTCCTCATCAGTCATATGCTCAACACAGGCTGTTCTGTTCTATACAAGTTTTATACAGTAATTTAACAGCACTGTTTCTACTACAGGGAAGTCCATTCAGTCCAGTCATTTTGGCACATCACCTCAGACTAACATCTTGTGGGTTATTTTCAGCATTACTCAATTTTGAGGCTTTTTGCTCACCTGACACGTGGAGATAGACTAACCAACACTGATATTTCAGAAAACCACAGTGTTTACCCTTAATTGCACTATAATGGCAAAACATGTTTGGGTGTCTGCACACTGAAAACATTCAGAGGGTTTTGACACCACCTGTCCATCATGGATAATGGCTAATGGCCCGTCCACTGGATTATATTTAACCCTGACTAGTACATCATGTCCTCACTGCAAGTCTTGCGTGTTAACCATTTCTGAATTTCCGATTCAACATACAGGGCCTTTAGCTTATTTTGATATATTGTTACTAGGTAAATAAAATGTACATTTACTGTTAGTAGACTTAGTCATAGTATATGTACTAGACATTCTCTTGAATGCCGACATATGCAAATAAGATTATGTCAATGGATACGTAACAAACCTCTACATAGAAATGTTGCCATTTTGTCCAGTCAGGGTACGTTTCTCCAGTGTCTTGATTTGCTAGTAATTTTAATACACAGTTTGGACTCAAAAATATGGAAACGTAACATAACTGAATCTATTTCATGTAATATTGTAATACCTGATTATTTCCTGTGAGTACATTTCAGACTTACGTGGTTATTAAGGTTAACAGTAAACCTTTTTGTTGCAAATGTGCCCTTTTTGGTCATATTCCCATAACCGCAGTGTATATAAACAGAATCCTACTGGAAACTGGGGGAAATCCAGAGTGCTCACCTCATGTCCATGCTGTTATGGGCCAGATGAGAGATGTCTGTCTGAAACAGTTTTCCTACACAGCAGATGTTGCTGCCTGGGTTTGCTCAGATTATCGCCTGTCTTTACTGTCTAGACGGCACATTATAAGCAGGTTTGGATTTGACAGTTTTCTCTCTTAGATGAGTGCCTATCTAAGTTAAGTATTCCCCTGGTGTTTATTTAACTAGAATCTTCTTTCTTTAAATAAATATAACTGATATGATACACATGCAATTACAATAAAATATTGCAACAAAATTCCCTTTGGAATTACCTAAATTTCTGCGTTAACAAATCATAAATTGTTGTATGGTGTCCAAGTCACAATCATACACAAACAAATGCTGGATTACCTAATACCACAGCAGTTCGCTAAGGCAATACTTTAAAATCACAGTACACTATAAATTGTGCTATGATTCTATTTCTGGTAGATTTGACTGTGTTGATTTGTGTCATTTGGTTCGGTCATTTTATGCAAGCCATGCAAACATTTGAGGTAAATACATTGTAATGCACTCTGGATAAGGCATTGATTTTAATGAGACAGCGTGGCTCTCCGGGGCTGTGCTCGAAGCAAAATGTCAGAGGAGTTTTATGGCACTGTTTCCTGGTTAGACCCAGCTTACATATCACCAGTGCATGACTGTTATCCACACTCTTGGCACTTCCATATGTCATCCTGGGAAACTATAATAAATTAAGTTCTCCAAACCTATGCGCAGTAAAATCAAATCCATTAAAGACTAGAGTTTTAGTATACAGAATGGAGTAGTAGGATAACACTTTATACACTACTGAATTTATCATATGTACTGTTTCAATTAAGCCTATTAGGGAACAAAAACATGGTTCAGCCTCTGAAACCATTAATCATAAAGGCACCCACCCAGTCTAACATGTTTCCAATTAAGCATTAGTCATGTTATTTTATTTTAACTTTAATCACAAATGGCCATACTTGTTCCACTGTTATTCATTTATATTGTGGTATTTAAAATAAACCATAAACCTTTTTAGAATGTTTCAGTCATAAATAAAGGCGGGGTATAATTTAGCCTCATAAAGTAGGAGAAGAGAAATCAATTCAGGATTTATAACTGTGGTAATTTATTACCATTAAAATTAATTTAAAGAAAACGCAGGTTTTGCATTGCATATACGTCATTGCTTTCCAGATGTTAAGTGTATGTAATACAAATGTCAATACTTGTTGCGTTAGTGGAAGTTTCAAGGGGGCTGAGTAATGACCTATTACGCACTTGCACTTCCTAAAAAATAAAAACAACAGTTCCCCTGATTGTGCGTACAGTGTGTAAGTCATTTCACTAGTTTTTCTCATTTAAGGGTCTCTACAGACAGATAATGTGGTCTGTTTGCAATTTAGTCCTTTGGCAGCCTGTACAAGTGTGGAGGATAATGTTGACCATATGTGTGCCCAACTCGAGGGTATCTCTGGCATACCACCCAGAAAAGGGCATGATGATAGGAGGTGCACGTCTGAGTAGTAACTATGGCCGGTCATGGAAAAGAGTGTAATTGCTACAAACGGCTGCCAGACGCTTTTTCAAAGCGAAAAAAGCAAGAAAGACTGATTAACGAAGTCCCAGTTTGTTTAAGTGTCTCATTTAATTATGCAGTCAATTCATCATAGTTAGCAGCTGTAATTACTTCAGTCTTCCATCATGTGTAAGAGAGAAGAAACGAGTGGGGTTCAGGGTGGCTTAAAGCAGGTGGTTGGGGTTTGGTCCAGACTACCTTAACTCCTGCACTGTTTTTGTTTCTGAATCACTAAAACACTAAGCTTGACTCAGTTGCTTAGTACAATAACACACCAGTCTGATTACATCATCTCTAACTCTGCAGTTTCATGGAAGCTGTTGGTGTGTGAGTGGGTCAGTTACAAAACGTACCTTTTAGCACTTTTCCACCAGACAGTACGATGCAATACAGCATGCTGTGCTCCTTATTACAAATGCAGAAGAATCAGTACCCAAATTTAACACCGTGCCATCCCACGCTGTCAAGTGGAAATACACTTTATCTGGAAGCTTTCTCAGACAGTTTTATTGCTGACTTTTTTTTTTTTTTGTAAATTACCCTGTCAATAGTTTGCATGCAGAAATGAAAGTGCGTCTGAGATCAATAAGTATGAATAATGTTTTTCCTTCACTTCACAATACTATACAATGGGGGCCAAACATTTGAGACCATGCTTCTAAATGAGAAAAAATGCTTCTAATTGACATGTTTTCTTATTTAATACAATGTTTTTCATCACAAATCATGTAATGAGCATACTAGTTTGAGTAACAAATTGAATCAATTACACAAATTTCAGGACTGAATAATATTTGGCATGTTCTCCCTTGTTAGTATGCAGTCGAGCTGGCATGGACTCCACTGATGATCCATGTTATCCAGTAAGAGCATCTTGTGATGTCACTGACTTCTTGGCCCTCTCTGTCATCGAGGGCTCCCATAAATGCCGTAAATTTAGGTCCTCTTTGGCCTTCAAGTATACTGCTCACAACAAATAGGGGACACTTCAAAATGAAATATTCCTTAATGACATATGCCCTAAATTTTGTGAGTAGTGTAGTTGTTAAAAAGCCTAGATATGGATGGTTGCCACTATTTGTTTGCATTGTCTGTGGTAAAGAGGAGGGAAAAACATGTGATGTCATTATTGTAACTTACAGTAAGATAATTACATTAGATTTATGGGGCCAGAAAACTTAAGTGGAGTTTACCAAGCACAACTAAATTGTCACCAAATGAAGGGTTTTTTTTTGCTGCACAATGTAATGTGGTAACAATATTACTGAAGTACAGAAATGTAATCAAGGGACCATTCTCTGTAATCTAATAAATTGTGTTATACGTAATTATGGTCAGACATATTTATATTAGACACACTTACCACACAACTGTAAATTCTTTGCTACAGACAGTTTGGCCACAGCTATGGTGAGCCATGCCCTTGTATGAACCCAATCTCTGCACAGGGTGATATTTTATTCCATTGTTCATAAAAAAACATTTCAGCCCTGATTGAGAATATCTCATCTGAATGCTTGTCACAACCAAATTTGAAGTGTCATTTGGTCTGTGTTTGCGAGATTGAAACCATGTGGGCGAGAACATTAGGGAGCGGCCAGTGCTGGGAGCCCATGTGAGCAGGCCACTTCCCGTGGAGAAATTATTCACAGGCCTCTGTGGTTCACAGCTCTCCCTGTTGGCTAGACATCACAAGCCCCCAGCCAGACACCACAACGCTGTAATTTAGCAGTGCTGATCAGTTATGGAAGACGTACATGGACACTCGTGTGTCTCTGGTCTGGCTGGGTGTGTATGCCTGGGTGAGGCACGTTTCCTGCACTTAAGGGTGCTGGATTTGGGGGAGGATGAGGCTGACCTCAGACTCTGCTGGAATGAAGGACTGCATGCTGAGATGCTTAGCTGTCTAGACGTCATGCTGAGGTCCGACTGTCTCATGATAGGTCATAGTGGTCAGTGGAACGTGTTTCTGACCCAAAAATATGCTCACACTGGATGATACATGTGAACATTTTTAGTTCAGTGGTGATGAAGCAGTATTATCCCACAACAGACTATAGATGAAAAATAAATGTGTCTGCTGCTGAGATCTAGGGATGGAATATTCTTTTTTTTAAGTGAATCTTTATTTCTGATGTAACCCGAGAACAATTACATCTCCCAAGACTTTGGTCCTTCCCAAAAGCTAGGCTACATCCTGATTTACAGCTATACAACAAAGAAAAAAAAGGAAATCAGGTGGTGGGAGTATGGTCCAGCGTCCAGTCTAGGCCCATCGTGTATAAGAAACATACTGTATGTTATGAGTAATGCTATGAATAAAACACACAGGTGGCTTCTTATATATTAATACTGCAGCGTTTTCTGCCTAATTTCTTTCCATCACTTTTGTACAACATTTTAATTAAGGCTTCATACAAAGGATTTTTGTTCTTGTTGTTTTAATTAAGCTATGAATCTAATACAATCACTTTAAATGGGCTTCATTGATCATTTGATGCCAAATATGCAGGTGAAGTACTCAGTATAATTACACTAATTAAACTTATTAGACTGACAGACAAAGACAGACATACAGACAGATAGATGGATAGATAGACAGACAGATAGATCACTTTATTTCAGCAACTCAGCTATTGAATATTGAAGCTTAATAAGCATATATTGAAAATTCTAGCAATTGTATAATGAATATATATATAATTATTTCTCAGTATTATTTTAAATTAGAATACAACCAAAATACAGGTCAACACTAACCACCAATATTCCACCGTTGTTTTAATATAGTTTATATTTCAGTCCTGATTTTGGCTTTTTCTCTGCTATTCTAAATAATCCCATACATCTTTTTCTTGGACTGAGATATGAATAATTGGCCCTTTAATCCCTGTACAAAATTCCTAATACTCTTCTGCCATCCTGACTTCCTTGCTCTAACAAATTTCACACAACACAATCTCTTATTCTGCTTAGACGTCAGATATACCTCACACATATGCCTAGCTCAAGCATTAATTTATCTTATTGACAACAATGAATGTGACGATTTTTGTCTTGGTAACTCAGCGTAGTTTGAGTGACTTTATTTTATGTAGACAATATGCAGGTGTATATGTTGTGTATTTATAATATACGGACATGAATACTTCAGTAAAAACTGCCAAATCTGAAACTTATACGTTAAAGTCCAAACTGAATAAGCTGTGAATATGAGCATATAACTGTTACAATAAGAACCCACTAATCTAAAGTAAAAGGAAAAGTGTCATGTGCAGTAATATTACGAGATGTGCAATGTAAGGTGCAAGTGCTGAGCTGCTGCTGGTACAAACGATCTTCTGTATCATTCTGAGCTAGAGAAGTCTATAACTCATAGTGTTCCGCTGTCTGATCGTTAGGTCTTGAGGGGGTGTGATATATTGTCCAGGATAGTAGTGGGTTTTTTAAGTAGCGAGCTTTTTGATCAGTTCGTTGATCTTTTTGCATCCCCTGCTGTCATGCTGCCTCTGCAACAAAGTGCTGCAAAGAAACACCAGCTCCAACAGACTGGTAGAAGATTGAAAAACATCTTGCTGCACACTTTAAGAATCTGAGCCGTCTCAGAAAGTAGTCTGCTCATGCCCTTCCTATACACAGCCTCTATGTTGGCCCTCCAGTCTAGTCTGTTATCGAGCAGGACACCCAAGTACTGGTAAGTACCCTCCAGCTCTACATTCTGTCCCATGATAATGCAAATACTGCACCTCTGTTCGTGTGCAGTGAATTCTGGGATAGGCTCGGTACCACCATGACCACCATATTAAGCAAATTCAGTTTTGGTGTGTGTGTGTGTGAATTGCTTTTGAACTTAATGATGAGTTCAGACAGCACGGTGGGGGCATACTGCCATCCAGCAAGTCTAGGCTTGAGCAATAAATGAGGCATAAATACTCAAAATACAAAATACATAAATACAGTCACAAAAGTCATGTTGCTCACTTTCTAAAATACATATAATTGAATGTTGGGTGTCTAAATGGTTATGGAAATATATACTACTGTGCTAGTAGACTTGGTTTAACCTAACTAAATTATTGTGTGTGCAAGTAGAAATATTTTAGCAGCTTGCAATGTGTTGCTCTGAACATATTCTCTTTTCTCGTAATCTCATTCTACACACCACTCCACTGCAAATTTGATTTATTATTTATTAATATTGGGTTAGAGACCCGATGTACACTCTCATAATGACTTTCATGTTCTATAATCTTTCTGCTGGTGCTAAGAGAATCGACCACATCCTGCATTCTTCACTCTCATGTAGAAATATGTTATAATACATTTTTATTAAGGCATACAGGTAAAATGATTGTGAATATCCTCCATAGATGTTTTTTGGTAAGCAATTTGCACCCATGGTTCCCATAAATAAGGATTGCGTTCATTTATTAGTCTTCTTGATGACTTTGCTATTTAGGTAGGGAGTAATTGTCCCACTGGCCCCAGCCCAGTCCCCCCACTTTAAATGATCTAAAACTACCACTGTCCCTTGCTGATTTGCTCCAGTGTTTTACAAACAACTTAATTAAAATAACAGAAAACAACAACTGCCTTTGCGCTTAAATTTGTAGTGAGTTTATTATAAACAGATTTTTTAGTGCAAAAAAAACATGTCCAAATTATTGTTTTTCACAGTCACCCACACTTTGCAGATGTAGTTAATAGAGACTGGGTTGTAAAGTGCTGGCGTGCTCTCATGAGATGAGAGATGTAACTATAATGTGAGTAAACCTCTTTGTGGATGAATTCAAACCTTCTGTCTAGTTTTTTTGCACATAGCAAAGTTCATTTTAAGTCGGCTCGTATGGAAGCGCCAATGTCATTGTGTTGTGTGATTCCGATTCATTAGACACTGCTGATCTCTATGCCCTCTGAAATCGTTGAGGAATGGACTTATAAATTATAAATAAAAATAGGATTTAATAAATTGCATTTTAAGAGAGACCCGCGTGAATATGGGAATAATACAGAAAAACAAATGAAAAGACCAAGAGTGACATGTAAGGGACGTAACAAAGCTGAAAAATGTAAAATAAAATCAACAGGTAAAAAACATAGCTTTAAATGTTTATGTTTTACAAATAATACTTGTGCTAATTCTATTCTGCCCTGCGGTGGTACATGCTGCTTCCTGTGAATTCTGGAATAGGCTCCATCCCGCTCTTAACCCCAAACCCTAACCAGAATAGCAAAAATGATGAAAATGTATATAAATGTAAATAGATACCACAGTATTCCATAATGGTCTAAAGACTGTTTTTGTTTCTTCTAGTGATTCAATTCACAGTGCTAATTCTGGCTTACCTGTGCCCATCCCTTTTATCTGTCAATAAATCGCTAAAGCTCAAAAAGCAAAGCCAAGTCATTGTAAAATGTTTCAGTGATAGAAGAGGTTACTTAGTGTTATATGTTTACAAGTGTATGAAGAAAGCAAGCTGCTGGTAAATAGCAATAAATGACAACACTGCAAAAATGTTAGGCCAACATTAAATTTGATATACCATTGTTTTAGCAATTGTATAATGACCATATATAATTATTTCTCAGTTTCTTTATTATAATACAACCAAAATACAGGTCAGCACTAACCAGAATATTCCACCATTGTCTTAAGATTTATATTTCTTATTGTGTTTTAATTCGCAGTGCTGGTTTTGGCTTTTTTTTTTCTCTGCTATTCTTAATAATCCCAAACGTATTTTTCTGGGATCGAGATATGGATAATTGGTCCTTTAATCCCTGGACAAAATTCTTTTCTGTACCACATTCCCTAATACACTTCTGCCATCCTGACTTCCTTGCTCTAACAAATTTCATGCAGCACAATCTCTTATTCTTATTCTTACACGTCAGATATACCTCACACATATGCCTCGCTCAAACAGGAATTCATCCTGTTGACAACAATGACTGTGACGATATTTTATGTAGACAATATGCAGGTGTATATGTTATGCATTTATAGTATATGGACATGAATAATTCAGTAAAAACTGTCAAATATGATACGTAATCTCATACGTTAAGGTACATATTGATTCATAACTAAAGCTATCTAAAGTAAAATGTGTTATTCAGTGGTAATATCTAACATCCTTTAACAGGTATGCATTGAGCTGTGCTACCTAATGAATTGCAGTGTCCATATTAAAGCAGAATACATACAAAAAATTGTTTTTAAATGGTGAGTTCTTGTGGCATTGTATAAAAAGAAATAAATCCATAAAAAAAGATTCATTCATTCCTTTCACCTGTCAATAAACCGATAAAGGTCAAAAAGCAAAGCCAAGTAATTTTAAATGTTTTCTGCTTCAGTGACAGAAGAGGTTACTTGGTGTTATATGTTTATAAGTGTATGAAGAAACAGTTGTGTGATAAGCTGCTGATAAATAGCAATAAATGACAGCACTCTGCAAAAGCCACCATTAAATTAGATATACCATTGTTTTTGCAATTGGTATTGGTACACAAATAGTGAGCATATATAATTATTTCTCAGTATCTTTATAACACAGAACCAGAAAATATAAGGACATTTTTATGCATTATTTAATTAAAAAATATAAACCCAAACAAACGTTTTTTTTTAGGCTACAGTGGAAAGCATGTAGTGTGATCTCCCTTTATGTTTGTGCAATAGCAGCATCTGTCGGGATGCCAAGTTGACCTTGACAGGCCAAAGAAGTTTCATCAGGAATGGTCTTTTTTAACTGTAGCAGAAGGGGAAGTAGAAGGGGAAGATACGGCTAAAGATATGCTAAAGCTCGCAGAGTGGACTGTTTTTTTCAAGAGATGAGCCCTCAAGGGATTTTGCTATTTAAACAAAATATGTTGTCATGGTTTTCCCCCTGGAAGTTCTTGTAATGGTAATTATGAAATATTTGGAATACATAACTGTCCTGTGTGAGACACTGAAAATTAGGGCAGACTGATCACAAACCACAGACAAAAGCAAACATTTACTAGTACACTCTTGAGCAATCAGTACAACATTACAACGCTGAAGGACAGACAAGCTGTACATAGTACACTTAAAACCTTATGTCAAACCTTATATCTGCTGTTATGTGTATGACCAATGGTCAGACGGTAAACCCCGTGAGATACAGTAATCGTGACTCCTTACCTCCATACAGTTCTAATGAGCACAGTCAAAGGTTTTTTAAATTGTTATTGTACGCATTATGTACATTACTTTTTGTACAACCTAACTGTAACAAATGTGGCACTAGATATATCTGGCCTTTTCAGGGGTATATATACCCATAACCACTCTAAACTCATACATGACAATGACAACACTGACTTACATACCGTGTAATATCTGTATAGAATATCTTATACAACATCCTATCTTGTGTTATAGTTGTGATGACAATAAAAGAATTCTCCTCCAGACTGGCAACAACACGCAAATCCCAGGTCAAGACCATGTTTGCTGAAGTGCTTATTAAATAGTTTAATAATTCATTTATAACTTGGTATTCGTGAGATTTTGTCATTTCTGTTCTGAATCACTGGTTCTTGGTGAGTTCTATATTTAAATGAGTTAGCTTTGAAACTCCCTTTTGCTACTGTTCATATATATATTTTTTATTTGTTTGTTTTATTTGTTTGTTAATGTCTATGTGTGCCTGACCCATGATTTGGAAATGCGTTTCATTGTTAAAACCTACACAATGTAAAACATTTTGCATCCTATAACAAATCCAGATCTATATCTATATATCTAATGTAGCTACGAGTTAGCATCAAGGATCTATTAACCATTACCAGATTGAAGATTCTGAACGGTGACGCGGCTCCTAATCTACAATGAGTAAATTAATTTTAACATGACAGTGTGTGTGATATTGCGGAGGAAAACTAAGACTGAAGATCTGTTCTGCAGGCAGGATGGTTGTAAACAAGTTATCAGTTTAGTCATACCCACAGAAACCCAATCAGCATTTATCAGAGGTATGAAAACATGGGCAAGCATGTGATTACTGAAAACTGAGTGAGTTGGAGTTAATATTAAAGGGTTTCCCGGTAGGAAACATTCTATTAAAATTTCATAACATTTTATTGGGATGCAATTCAAGTTTTGAACTGTACATGGTACATTTGCATTCCTTCCCAGAAGCGGTATTGCTGGAGAATAGGCATTCGTATGTGGTTAAAGCCACATAAATCTGTCTGTAGGGCCTTGGGTTCATACCCAGAATAGACAAAAGCTGCATTATTGAATGACGAGAGGAAATGTAGATTGGTATGTTATTTACAGGAGGAAGCAAAACTATGGTGAATAAAGCCATTGTGACTTCGAACATCACATCTATGTAAGACTCTATTCTATTTTCTGAAGTGGTGAGGCTGTTTCCCAGCACATCTAATTAAGCAGTTTTAAGATGTTTGCATTTCTTCTCTGGATCCAAGCTCTGAATCCATTTGAATTTGTCAACCTACTTCCATAGCGGTGTTCATCTGCAGTAAGCTAGTCATAGTAACATCACTTCCTCACCTTCAGCAAAAAGGTCTATTTGACTCCTGAGTGTGGCTTTTGCACTGCAGTCGTCAATTTCCTTATGTGTCAAAATTAAATTATGCGCAAAGGGGAATGGTAAAACTATCACACAGCTGGGTTCCTTTCTGTGTGTATGCTTTAAAGATTTACCTCTTAATGTCTCCAGTAGACATGAAACTCAAAGGAAAAGGCTGTGTGGTTGAGGAATCCATCTATATTCTGGTTGGACAGTTTTTTGCTCTTGACAGTTGTGAGACTGGAAGCATAATTTACAAATAAATTAACCCTCTTCTGTCCCCGTGTCTGACGGTCTTCGGTGTAATCGCATGTTCTGTTTACATGATTAACTACAATGGCTTAATAGAGGACAGGGTAACGTCTGCATGGTTTCTAAGCCAAATGGTTGACAAATTCATTGCATGTTATGAGGATATTTATGATGTGTGAGTGGTTTCTATTAGAGTCTCTCTTTTCCAATAGGGCTTCTGTGGGTTGGTGGCTAGCTGTGAATAGCAGCTGGACTTTCCTCTCTCAAATACAAAGGTGTCATGGATGCTCAGATCTTCCATGATGTAAAGTAGAGTGGCGTTCACTATCACTGACACTCTTTGTTGAGATATTTTGCTTATAATGGTCAATTTACACCATGCTTTTCCTGGGTTGGACCCTCTTTGCCTTAATTGCTTAGGGCACAGAATAAACGAAGGTGCTTGAAACATTTATCAGAGATTGTGGGTCATATTGACATGATAGCTTCAGGCACTTGCTGCAGATTTGTCCACTGCACATTCATGATGCATATCTCCTGTTCACCACATCCCAAAGGTGCTCTATTGGATCGAAATGGTCATTGTGGTGTACTGAGAAGTGTGACTAGGAGCCTTGGAAGTGGGGACAGCGGATTGTGGAGAACCAGCCAGGGGTGTTCAAGGACCAGGGGGTCTTGGGAGAGTGAATAATTACCGAGATGGTACAGTGAGTGATTTGGGCGAGAAGTCTGGTAGGTACAAGGTTGCCACCTAGCCAGGTACCAGGTGATTTTTGGGAGGGATGATGATGATGATGATGATGAATCTGGATTAGGTGTGTGGACGGAAGTAGGAGTGGTGATAGAGGAAGCAAACAACTACATGCCGCACTGGGGAAAACGTAAACAAAACGGAGAAAGGGAAAATTATAACACGGGAGGAAAGCGAACCAGACCAGTGGCGGACCTTAACACTGATAATATAAACATTTTAACATCGATGAAACTGCATTTGAACACACCGTTATGTGTTATAAAAAAACCACAAACATTTTATTTATTATCCATGACACTAAATTCTAACAGGATCATTAATTTAGAGCTACATGTAAACGTCTAAACAGATCTACTTTTGGAGTGTTAACAAACTAAGAAATTAGCACATGTTCTTAGCCAAGATATTTTTTTCCTGGCCGTGGCAATTTTTATGACCGCTAGGTCAAGAGCAAAATTTCAAGAGTGATGGAACCCACAGGACATCAAGTTTGTGTGCTGTATATTTCCAAGCCAACTCTCTCTGCTCTTTTCTGTGGTCATTGCACTCATACTGGAAACCAAAACCAAGTCTGAAGCACAAGCTCCAGAGGCTTGTCAACCACAGTGTTTAACAAGCAGATGTCGAGGTTCCGCCATTCAAAAAATGTGTTGCCTTGTCCGTCTGTTGTACTCAATTTACCTGTCTCTTAGAGACTCAGCAGTGTGGCCATAAAACGTTCAGTGCTTTATCTGTACATAAATAAGTACAATGTCAGAAACCCTGTTTTATGAAGGGTGATTACAGTTTGAAAGGTGGCCAGGGATCTCTGCAGGTATAACAAAGCCTTGATGTCACACACTCAGCCAGTTCCACTTAGGTTTTATGGAACAATGTATCATTCTTAACCAGTTGATTCAGGTAAAATTCCCAGGCCATATTCCCGAAGCCATTTAAATTAGATTACCAGTCCTTGTATTTTTATGTTGAAAGGGGATAAACCTATATTTCTTTGTAAGTAACGTATGCCATGTTTAGGAAACAAAAGTGCTAGCTTCTATGTTATGTGTTGGTGTACGTACAAAGGGATATCCGTCTTGTGAATGCATATGTCATTTGTCACGTGTACACTATCTCTAAATGCGCTGATACTGACAGGACACTATGTCCATTTGGTCATGATGTCTAAAGACATGTTGACGTCGACAAGGGCCTTGTAACAGTCAAATCAGGTCATGCAGTGGCGTAGTAAACTAGTAAGGGTGTTACAAGGCCTAGTAAAAGTGTTACAAGGTCTTTGTTGACGTTAGTGTGCTTTTTTACCTCGTTACCAAATGGACAAAATGTCCAGTCAGCATCAGCATGTCAAGACAACATAGGGGATTTTATTAAACCATGAGATCTCATAACAAAATCCAGTGCTTTAAATGACTAAATCTGAATAGAGTAGATTATACAGGCAATACATACAGCATGCCTGAGACTATGCATACTATACTGCTCCAAAATTAAGGGATGTTTTAAAATGAAATATCCCATCATGAAATACCCAAAAGTGTTTGTGAGTAGTGTACTTAGTTCAATGTAACATCTTATTATCCTGTATGTGTTAAAAGAATGGCATAGAATAGGATTGAATAGAATAGAATACCTTTCTTGTCACTATACACATGTACAATGAGATTAAAAGCCACTTTCTTCGCAGTGCAAGAATATAAAATATAAAAAAATATAACACTATATAATAAAAGGTGCAGAATATATATATGTATATATGTTGTTATATACAGTTATTGTACATTATTTAGATATTGCACTACACATTAGTCGATATTAGTCATTGGGAGTAATGATATTTCACAGTATACAGATATTGCACAGTAATGGAGATTGGCAGCGTTGTCAATAGTATTAAATAAATATTGCACACGGCTGGGTAAGAAGTCCAGGGTGTTGGGAGGGTAGACTATGAAATCAGTGCATGTGTGAGTTCAGATTGGTAATGGCTTTCGGGAAAAAAACTGCTCTTGAGTCTGTTTGTCCTTGCTCTGATGCACCTGTAGCGCTTCCCTGAGGGCAACAAGTCAAACTTTTCAAAGCCAGGGTGCGAGATGTCCTTAGTGATGCATTTTGCTCTGCTGAGGCATGCCCAAACTAAGTACTGCTGTGTAAGATAAACGGTTGGGGTTTTTATAATTCTGCTTTTCTCACAGAATTGGTACCAAAATGCAACCAGTCAGATGGGCCATGAACCAGTCTGGCAGGAGACCTGGGGTCTATGTGAGTCCATCCAAAGTACAGGAGGTTGTAGGACCAAGATCATAACTGAGGAGGTAATTTGCGGTTGAAATCCCCCTGCTGCCTGGCTCCACTGTCTCTCCTGTTATTTCTTTTTGTCCGTCTTCCTCTGTCTCTCTTTGCAGCTGCACACTCTTGTTTTCTCTCACTGTAATGACTCTGCACGATGCTCCAGGTTCTCATGATTTAACATTTCACTAGTTGCTGTTTTTGAAGAGTGGCCACAGACATATCTGTGAAATGCTTTTAATCACTATTTTACACACTATTTATTACTGTCAGCAGTTTTGCACTCGGAAACAGGATGCCATTTGGCAGTGTTTAAGTTTTGATAAGTAAAACAGCTGACAAGAATTAAATGTGTAAAGTTCTTACATTTTGGGAACCTTAAAAGAAGACAACATTCAGGGGAAAATACCATTTAATGGATCTGATAGGGGAATCAGAACAGATGCGTTCAGTTTAAGAAGAGACTGAAAATGTCAATCAAATTCTTGTCAGTTATGTTCAAATGCATATATGTTTGTTTATTGGGCTGTGGTATCACAGGGAACATTATAAGGAGGAGATTAATTTGACTGGTTGTTAAAATTTAAACCCTCCCTCTTTCTGGACTTTGCTCTTTTAGGAGGACCTTTGCTTTAAAAAAATAACGTGATTGTTCCTCTTTAGAAAGCAGCCATTTGGTTATGGAAATCAAGCCTTTCTGCATTATTGTCACACAATGGCTCATAGTGAAATAGGGAATTGCTATGACTTTAGGGTTTAGTGCATTACAGAACTCCTCCAGTTGGCTTGATGAAGACCAGTTACGTGGTTTCTGACAGCAATTCCTGCATTTTATTTTATCTTTTTTTAAAACAGATTTTCTCACTTACTTATCCTCAGACTGCAAGTTGCAGATTTCTATCTGTAGATATCCATCAGTCTGGGTCTGTTTAGGAGCCTGTTTTTAGGCTTGTGATGTGCTGCACCAGGTGTGGCAGATTACCAACTTTAAGAAACAATCAGACGGAAGATATTTACGTGTTGGAGTTTTATATCCAGTCTTTAACTCTTTCCATGATGGTATTGTAGTGTACAAGACACCTATTATATATGGGACTGTGTTAGCCTAGCGGTTAAGGTACTGGACTCTGGACCAGGAGGTCCAGGGTTCAAATCCCACCTCTGCCACAGTTGGGTCCTTGAGCAAGACCCTTAACCCACAATTGCTTGGATTGT
>JAUZST010094339.1:0-19116 GCA_034779995.1 Parotocinclus haroldoi
TGGGTGGCCCAGACGTTAATTTAAATAGTTAAGTTGTAGTAAATAGTTATAATTAAATAAATAAACGACGCATTATGCTGAGTGTGCTGAAGATGTGTGAATCGGTGTAAAACTCAACGAGCTTCAGGAGATCCTTCTACAGTTCGCTGTTTAAAAAAAAAAACACCTCTTCAGATGGTGAGGGAATTAAGCTACAAGGGTCTAGGGTGGGTTTGGTGTAACCACACACCAGAACCTGTAACCACACACAACTGATGGGCTGGGGCTGCTGGTGATGAGTGTGGTGGTGGTAGAGTTGGTGGTGGTGGTGCGTGTGGTGGGGATGGTGGTGGTAGAGTTGGTGCTGGTGGTGGTTGCGGTGGAGTTGGTGGTTGTGATGATGGAGTTGGTGGTGGATGGTAGAGTTGGTGCTGGTGGTGGGTCTGATGGAGTTGATGGTCGTGGTGATGGTGGTGGTGGTGGGTGTGGTGAAGTTGGTGGTCGTGGTCATGGTGGTGGTGGTGGATGGTAGAGTTGGTGCTGGTGGTGGATCTGGTGGAGTTGATGGTTGTGGTGCTGGTGGTGGTTGTAACGATGGTGGTGGTGTTGGTGGTTCTGGTGGATGGTAGAGTTGGTGCTGGTGGTGGGTCTGGTGGAGTTGATGGTTGTGGTGATGGTGGTGGTTGTAACGATGGTGGTGGTGTTGTAGTGATGTTGCTGGTGGTGGTAGAGTTGGTGCTGTTGGTGGGTCTGGTGGAGTTGATGGTTGTGGTGATGGTGGTGTTGGTGGTGATGTTGCTGGTGTTGGTGGTGGTAGAGTTGGTGCTGGTGGTGGGTGTGATGGAGTTGGTGGTCGTGGTGATGGAGTTGGTGTTGGTAGATTTAATGTTGGTGGTGGGTGTGGTGGAGTTGGTGGTCCTGGTGATGGAGTTGATGCTGGTGGTGGGTGTTGTGGTGATGGAGTTGGTGGTGGTAGTGAAGTTGGTGCTGGTGGTGGGTCTGGTGGAGTTGATGGTTGTAGTGATGGAGTTGTCAGTGGTGGTGGTGGGTCTGGTGGAGTTGATGGTGGTGTGGTGATGGTGATGATGGTGATGGTACATGTAATGGAGCTGGTGATGATGGTGGTCTTGTTGCTGGTGGTGGAGATTTGGACCCCCCAGGAACGGGACTAAATTTCTCCAGAATGGACTGATGTTGGCCACCAGAGCAGCTTCACAAACATGTCATGGACCCTGAGAGACTCTGTAACTTTACTGGAGGTTTGGGGTTTCCAGATCTTCCTTCAAGTGAGGTTTGATGATGAAGGTCCAGCATCTCCCATACAGCAGGTCCAAAGCTGGGTGGAGATCTCATTATGGAAGGCCATCGGTCCATTTAATGAGTCCTTCTACCTTAAGTATGGTGGCTTCACCAACCTGGAAGATAAGACCAGACCTATCAGGAACATAGGACACTAGCAATCACACCATGGTCAAAATCACTGGTATCACATTATTTCCTTATTCTCTTGATTAAAAACCAAAGCAGACAGGTACATGAAGGTGCCAAAAGTATGTGGACACTGAAACGTTAAATCCAGTATGTGGAAATTAGTTTGGACTTTGATCCTCTTTGTTGCTTTATCACTCTTTAAGCTTCCAAGAAAGATTTCCGTTAGATTTTGGGACATGACTAGAGAGAAAATAAGCCTTCACTTATGCAGTTGGCATTCCGATTCATCTCAAAGGTGTGTGATGGAGTCAAAGTGGGGCACTGAGCAAGAAGGTCATGAATGGAAACTTAACGTCTTTACATGACGAAGCGTGTCATCAGGAGTGGCTCGAATACAAATGATCTCTCATTAGAACAGGTGTCTGCATACTTTTGGCCATATGATGAACAAGCAGGCACACTCTCAGTAACAAATAATAAAAGCTGTTGGACCAAAGTGAGAAATATACAGACAGGGACAGGCCGTATAACATCCGGTCTCGTGTACGTCTGTAACCTTCTGATAAGGTTGCTCTCCTTATCATTAAGGTCGTTAAGCTACCTAATCCAGATATTACACTCCCATGTGAACCTCGGGTTCGAGTGAACATCCTGCTGTGTTTAAAGAACAGGGATCTACGGAGCACCGATCTTCCTGAAGGACAGGATTTCTGTGGAGCCCAAGAAAAGAAAGCTGTCTCTGAAGAGTTTGGACTCCACCGATCCACGGTCAGATAAACAGAGGAACCCAGGAGCGATAGGCCCAACGGAAATCAGTCCAAGAGTGGCGAGTGTGACAGTCCACAAGGTCACAAACGAACCCAGGATAACCGCCAAGCAACTAAGGGTCTCCCGAAGGACACAAGTCATCCTCCATCAAAAATACGACCATGCTTATAATTTTTTTTCTCAAATTTTGGAACTAGGACAGATCCGAGGTCCATTTTCACTCTGTACTTTGGCCCATGATGATGCACTAACGTTAACCTGAGTCATGCTTGGTCAGCTGAAACAGTAAAACTATGATGGTGCTTCTGTAATGAGCGTCACCATGAGTGTCCAGGAGCATTTTAGGGCCTTTGTCAGAGCCATAAATCGTCCATTAGTGAGGACACAACGTCCAGCTGTCAGAAATCCCAAGCAGGAGAAACACAGCCATCCAAAAGCCATCTAAGACCTCCTGGAAACTGACAAACGAAAAAACATTGTCAAGGAACGACCTGAGGTAGCACTACTGAAGCACGGTTTAACCCTAACGTTTTGGTCAGTAGGAGAGCGTTCGGTAAAGGTTAATTATTCTCACACGTGAACACAGATCCTCAGGCTGTACATTGGCCGTCATAAACTGACTCGACTGTTTCGTTATCAGCGTTTTACAGTTCTCCGAATCTCAGATCATTATCTGCTCAAGCCTTCCACCATCCAGAACACTGAGGTAAACAAGAAGAAGCTGAAGGACCTGAAGGATCTTAAACATTTAACTCTCTCTCTCTATAAATATATATATCAAGGACGGTGAAGGTCTCAAACCTCCTAATGCACTACATGGACAAAAGTATTGAGACACACTTTCAAGAAGTCGGTTGGCCCAATTTCTTCCGACCTAGGATGTTTTTAGGAACCACAGGGGCATAAAGTTACAGAGCAGGGCACCCTGTGGAAAATGAATTGGGTATGGGGAGCTCAATGGGTTTATCCAATCACCAAGTATAATGGAATGGGGTAAAGCATACCTTTACTAGACTCTGGAGCAGTGGAAACGTGTCTGGGTTTAAGGTGTAAAGAGGAACCCCTGAGTACTCAGTATGCCTATGGATTTAAATGGGGTGCCATTAAAGCTCCTGGAATCCCATAAATGTCTTAAATCTCTTAACTGTTGAAACATCTTAGAGGAGATTACAGAGATTACAGCAGATCTCAGATCATCACACTCAGGTCAGCTAGTGGTACCTAGAACCAGAACTGGAACCAAACAAGGTTGAGCAGCCTTTTCAAATGCTGCATCTCGAATACAAGTACCTTTTTTACACAGGGATCGTTCCCATCGGCCACGGCTTTACCGCCGCTCTCTGTAGTCTTCAAGCTCTGTTTTATTTGAATTACTTCTCAGTTTTATCTCGATTGGCCCTTCCATTTCCCACAAGTAGTGGTTTTATCTCCAGACGATCAGTGGTTACGGTTTATTTTCCTTGATAGTAACGCGCTGCCTTACAGTTGTATTTATTTTTCTTAATGTACTCCTAAAGTTGTAATTTATTATTTTAGTAATGATTCAACTCTTTGTATGTTTTACTGCCTTGCTCGTAAAACTCTCTGATTTACCAGTACGTACCAGTTGTGCCCTATAAATAAGCTGTACTTACAACCCCAAACCAGAACCAGCCAGGTCACCGTGCAGCGCCCCGTCCATTTCCATTGGCTGTTATTCCATGGCAGAGCGTGCGAACGCGATACGCTTGTTGGGTTTTTTTTTTCCCGGGCAGTTTCATTTCATTTCATTTGTTAAGAAGCATCCATTTCTGCATTTCGGTGGGCGGGGCTTGTGGCTTGTTTTTGGTACGGTAAAGTTGTAAGCGGTGTTTGTGAACGTAACTCTGTATTGTAGAGCTTGATAAAGGTTGGATAAAGTAATCCCTTACCCACATGCTCCTATCAGATACTGATCCATGACCGTTCTGAGGGAGGGGAGAGAGAGATCACCCCTGTTCAGTTTAGCTTTTAGGACTGAAATTCCTCCAGACTCTGAATCGTTTACTGATATAATGCCCTGTCGAGGGAGAATCATCGAAAGGAAATCCCTTCCCATCTTTGGTGATTAACTGGAAGGAGTTCCTCTGATCGTCGCTACTCCTCAAACCCCTAGCCTTTCCTCTTGGAGCCGACAAGGAAACATCCCATACTGTCCCAACTTTGGGTTCTGATTTTTGGTTGTAGTAAAATATTAAACAGGGGAGACACTACAAACATGTTTATCTGGCAGCTGATGAGATGAGACCGTGCCATGTTGATGCCAGGGGGCAGAGGAAAATGCAGGCTGGCTTGAAGTCAAGCTCGACATAAAACCGAAGTGCACAAGAGTATCTCTTAACAAACAACGCATAGGACCTCGAATCCGATGGGCTACGTTCACAAATACCGCTTAAAAGTTTACTGTACAAAAAACAAGCCTCGTGTTATAACCAGGTCCACAAGCTCCGCCCACCGAAATGCAGGAAGGGATGCTTATTAACAAATGAAATTAAACTGACCAGGAAAAAGCCCCAGCAAGAGTATCGTGTTTGCACGGCCTGCGATGGAATAGCAGCCAATGGAAATGGAAAAGGCCAGCAGAAGCTATGTGAGGTCACTGTATTTAAATGGCCCAAAATCTCGGAGGAATGTTTCCAGCTCCCTGACGAATCTATCGTGAGTTTAATGAGTGGCAGGTTTAAGCCAAGTCATCAGACGGGAGATAAATGCTAAAGAACGTCAGGTGTTCAGATAAGTGTGTAGCGATGACTCGCCATTTTTGACAGGTTAATCACTCACAAAAGCTTTTACTGATAAACTAACTAACCACAACCAAAATTCCACGCCGCGGCATCGACCATGTCCGCAAACACACCAGGTAATCAGGTAAAAATGCCCAAAAACCGAAAGATCCTGCCTCTCAGTCCCTGCTCGTTCCCACGTAAGAACCGGACCTCCTGAAGCTGCACCATCACACGTCATGGCCCACCACAGATAGTCAGGATGTTTTTTATCTGCTCGCTCAGGTGGAAACACAGATAACAGGAGCATTAACGCATGCTGAAGTTCACCATTAATGCTGTTATCATCAAGCGCACTCGAAAGAAGCCCTTCAGTCTGCACTACCCTGACCAACAAGCAGCAATGAAGCTCAAGCTCAAGCTCCCCAACCCTGGTCTGGAGGACCGGATCCCCAGCCACGCCGAGCTGGAGGAGCTGGAGAAGGTCCAGGCTGATGAACGTCCGAAGTGGGACAACAAGGCCCAGTACATGCTGACCTGTGTGGGCTTCTGTGTGGGACTGGGAAACGTCTGGAGGTTCCCTTACCTGTGCCAGAGCCACGGAGGAGGTACTGCTTATCATTGTTATCCCCACTCTAGCCTGGCCAGGGGCATGACAGGGTGGTGGGTGTTGGGGGTGTTGAGAGGGTCTGGATCGTGGAAGTCATGGGTTGCAGGCGAATGCCTACTCTGGATGAGACACCGGTCCATGACTCGGGCTTGGGAAGGGCTTATCCTCGTGGTTTCCTTGCTTATTTTTGAGTTCAGAGCAGTGCTGGACGTTCCAGTTCAAACTGAAGTAAGCATCATGTCTTCTCCACCCAGTCTCCGTGGCAACCAGTGCCATAGCGCACCTCTTGTAATCGGTTTAAGCACTTTGTTTGTACTTGGACGGTACACTTTCCAGCTTGGGAGAGCTGGCTGATGCAGGATAATCGCCTGGTATCTTGTTCCTCAACCTGGCAAATGTAGTTTTTAGCATGGTTCTTTCTCAACCAGCTGCCTGGGATTTACTGATTTCTTTTCGTATTTCACCTCTGTGTTTATTCATGTCAGCAGAATGTAAAAACAGGAAGAGAAACCCGACAGAAAAGTAAGCAAGTAAATGCTTTAAAAAGTCACCTTGCTGTTTTATATTTAACAGAAAAGGAAGGAAGAACGAAAGAAAGGTAACTAAGGGGAAACATTAGCTTAATATAAATATAATAATAGTAATAATAATTATAATAATAATACAAATAACAATAATAATTATAATTATTATTATAATTATTATTATTATTATTATTATTATTATTATTATTATTGTTATTAATGTTATTATTATATTATATTAATTACTATTATTATTGTTATTATTATTATTGTTGTTATTATTGTTATTATTATATTATATTAATGTTATTACTAATATTATTGTTATTAATGTTATTACTATATTATGTTAATACTATTATTATTATTGTATTATTATTAATTAAAGTAGGAATAGAAAATAGGAATAAAAAGACAATGATAAAGGAGAAAGTGAAAAGGGGAAACTTGTTTTATGCCAAATATGGGCAAGTAAATGCTTTAAGATATGTGAATAAAGAAAGGGAGAAAGATGTGGAAAACTAGAAATATATTCATTTAAGAATAATATTAGTGAAAAATAACAGTGGAACAAAAACAGTAAAAGAGGGAAACAAGAAAGGAAAAAAAGGAATAAAAAGAAGAAGTCGGGGGCACCTTGGGTTCAGACTCATCCCTCCCAGACTCTCCGGCGGAATGGAAAGCAGGCACAGACTGACTGAGGGCCTGAAGGTACCACTGAAATGGGCATCACAGAACCAGTCGTATCCCAGGACCAACTGGGACTCAGTACCCACAGCCACTGGAACAGACTCCACACTGGGACCTCCCCATCAGTCTATGCTGCTTTTGGGATGAATCCAGTTCTCTTTGAGAAATCCCAGTTGGCATGTTGTGGTTTTATAGATTTCAGTACTGGTAGGTATCAGAGGGTAACAAGGGTAAAGGCCAAAATGTTTCATGATAGTTTAAATACATTTCCTATAACAAACAGCTCTAAAGTTATTATTAAAGATTTCTAGTATTAGTTCCTTAAAACAAAAAACGACTTCTATATTCTCCCACATTGTCACACTTCTGATACACTCACATTATTATTACGATGATTATTCTATTAATGCTATTATTATTCTATTAATGCTATTATTATTATTATTGTTATTATTATTATTATTATTATATTTTTTATTATTAATGTTATAATAGCAATACATTATATTTATATTATTATTATTAATAATGTAATTATTAGATTATATGAATGCTATATTATAATAATAATAATTATTATTATATATTTTATTATTAATGTTATAATACTACTGCTACTAATAATAATAATGATAATGATAATGATAATAATAATATATTATATTAATTCTATTATTATTATTATTAATGTAATTATTAGATTATATGAATGCTATATTATAATAATAATTATTATTATTATTATTATATTTTTTATTATTAATGTTGTAATAATACGATATTATATTATATTATTATGATTATTATTAATGTTATTCTTATATTATACGAATGCTATATTATTATAATAATTATTGTTATATATTTTTATTATTAATGTTATAATACTACTACTACTTAATAATAATAATATATTATATTAATATAATATTATATTATTATTATTATTATTATTATTATTATTATTAATGTTATTATTATAACTATTATCAACAATTTTAGTTTTTTGGGTGTTTATTTTATATATATTTTATCTATAATGTTAATAAAACAGTTTTAATTAAACAAAGCAAAATAAATAGCCTGAAAAAAGGAAAGAGTAAAGATAGAAAAAATGAAAATAAAAAGATCCAGAGAGAGGTAGCTGAGGACAGAAAGACACTGGTGGATGGCAAGAGGATGAAAGAGAAAATACAAAAAAAAAAATTATAAATATACTGCTCACAAATATTATTTAATGTATTTTATTAAATATGTATTCATTAGATTATACAATTATTTAGATAATGAATTGCCTGCTTTTGTGAGCAGTGTATTAAATATTATTTTGTGTTTATTATAATTATTATTATTATGTTCTTATTTTGTTTGGATTTTCTTTCAATTTGTTTTCCTTTTCCTGTAGCCAAATGGCTAATCAGAGGGGTGCACAGATCAAAGTCACAAACACAGTCCAAGTTCACAGCCAAAAAATAATCCGAAATAGCGATACCCAAGTCCATACAGGATCAAAGAAAATAGATCAAGAAAACAAGGAAAACAAAAACGGGTCAAAATGGGTAGTTAAACAGGAGTGGATCAGCTAAATCGTAAACAAAGAGCAGAGGAAACACAGGGGCTATATAAGCTAAAAGCTAAAAACAGAGTCTGGTATTTTATTATTTTCTTCTTTGGAAATATCCTCTGTAAGAACTTGGAGAACATACCAATCCCCGGCTGATTAAGCGGACGGTGTGTGTGTGTGTTTTAGGGGCGTTTATGATCCCGTTCCTGCTGCTGTTGGTTGTGGAGGGGATTCCTCTGCTCCACCTTGAGTTTGCTATTGGACAGAGGCTGAGGAAGGGCAGCGTCGGCGTCTGGGGTTCCATCAACCCCTACCTGTCAGGAGTGGGTGAGTAGCTGTACCATAAACATCCCGAAAACCTGAAATGAAAACCTGTACCTGTACTAAAAAGCTGTACCTGTAGAGAAAGCCTGTACCAGTACCCAAAACCTGTACCTGTACCTGTACCTGTATAGAACACCTGTACCAGTACCCAAAACCTCTACCTGTACCTGTACCTGTACAGAACACCTGTACCAGTACCCAAAACCTGTACCTGTACCTGTACCTGTACAGAACACCTGTACCAGTACCCAAAACCTCTACCTGTACCGGTACCTGTACAGAACACCTGTACCAGTACCCAAAGCCTGTATATTTTTTCACAGTATCGCTTACATACACCCTCTCCTTTTTCTAACTTCTTTCTCTATCGTCTTCCTGTCTGTTGTACGATATTCTGTTTCAAAGCTATTCTCATATTTTATTTTCCAAGTACTTCCCCGTGTGTCTTTTTTTTCCTCACTATTTTTGCAGTTAGCTAGGGTCAGCCTCAATACCAGGACCATGAACCCCACAGAGGTTACATAGGTGGCACAACAGTATGTTCCATTGGCGGAAGCTTTGCTTTGTCTCTCAGAGCAGACTTAAAGAGTATGGATGAGATTCCAGGAGACAGGGAGTTACTCTAGCAGAGCTGGACGAGGCCGTAGAAGCTCCTTAACTCCCCAGCAGTGCAAGGAGGAACAGGATAAGCACTGCCAGAGCCTCCTGCAGGCCGCTGCTTTGAATGGGTCTGACCAAACAATTAGAAATGGCTTCATGTGCTCACTGCTCAGTAACACAGAGGTCAATTGGCATTTGCAATAGAACACCATAATTGGGAGATCCACCACTGGCCCCCTGTGCTTTTTTTTTTTTTACAAATGACAGCAGGTTTGACCTGAGCACATGTGACAGACATGGCCGGGTCTGGAGACGCCGTGGAGAACGTTATGATGCCTGTAACGTTATTGGTGTTGGGTCAGTGATGGTCCAGGGATGCACAGACCCTACACTGGTGAAGCGAGTCCTGGGCTCCTCCTGGGCCCCCCCAACACCAAGCTTGTCTGACCTAAATCCAGTAGGACATCTCTGGGACATTATGTTTTGGTCCATCTGATGCTGCCCGGTTGCTCTTCGGACTATCCATAGATGCCCTTGTCCAGATCTGGGAGGAGATCCCCCAGGACCACTAGGATCGCTACCCCGAACATTCCCCGCACGTGGAAGCCATACGAACTACTGAGTACCATTTCAAGTTCTAGTTTGGTGTAGAATTGTATCCATTTATTATGTATTATTACATATTTACTATTGCGCATTATTATTATTGGACTATTAAGTCTCAAACCAACTGAACCCATCCATATGTATGGACTTGTACAACAGTGACACCTGCTGGTTTGATGTGAAGTCATTTGCGAGTGTACCACTGTAGGTACGAGCATCTGGGCACCACACGGGTCTAATATGGTCACATGCTGCTGTAGGGACCCATGTTTCAGTCCCACGAGGTGCCTTGTATTGGGCCGGTACCAGTATGCTTTATTGGCCCATGCCCAGCGTTCCAAGGATAGGATCCAGACTGGGGTTCGTACTAAACCAGGTACTTACAGAGCCTCTCCCCACAGGTATTGCAGCCATGCTGGTGTCGTTTTTGGTGGGCATGTACTACAACACCATCATAGCGTGGGTCATGTGGTACTTCTTCAACTCGTTCCAGGACCCTCTGCCATGGAGTCAGTGTCCCTTAAACGACAACAAAACAGGTACCGATCTGGGAGTGATTGTGAACTTTACGGACCATTCCTCAATCGCTCATTAACCCTGGCGAGCGTCTCGCCGTCTGTCGCCCCCTACAGGTCCAGTGCCAGAATGCGGTCAGAGCTCTTCTGTGGATTATTTCTGGTACAGGGAGACTCTGAACATCTCGACTAACATCGGGAATGCCGGCGGGTTGCAATGGTGGATGGTGTTGTGTCTGATCGCGGCCTGGGCGCTTCTCTGGGTCTGCTGCATCCGTGGAATCGAAACCACGGGCAAGGTGGGTGTCGAGTGTGTGAGCTGGAGTACGAATCCGTCCCAGTTCCCGATAGTTGCTCTGAGGGTGTGGCTGAGGACAAAGTACAAGCGTGCTTTATGGCTGTTTAATAGGTTTATGTTCTTTATCTTCCAGCAGATTTCACACCATAAAACTAATGTGTTTTGGAAACGAGCGTTTTTACCATCAAAGCTCGTCATGAGTTTTAAAAAACATGAAATGCTTTCTGGTTTCTACCCCAGGCCGTGTACATCACCTCCACTCTGCCCTACGTGGTCCTCACCATCTTCCTGATCCGAGGACTAACCCTAAAAGGATCCGTCGATGGGATTAAGTACCTCTTCACTCCAGATGTGAGCATTCCAGTTCTTTTAAGAGGGATGTTTGGTACATCCTCTGACTTTTTGCTCTTTTATTTATAGAACCTTATACAATCTTTCTTAGAACTACTTTCCTTATCTCCTTGAGGTCATGTGATCCTGTATGCCACAGTGTTCAGCCGTCCATATAAGGACTTCCTGCCATTTAACGTGCCCAGTGTTCAGTGAAAAAGGACACTTTGATGGACTTCGACCTGACATTACTATCATCACATAGTAGTTCAGTTCCTTTGCACGTTGTCTTTTATCTCAGACAATAACATTATAGTGTGCTTACTCTTATAGTTCCACTCGCTTAACGCGGAAAATCAAACACATACACTTGTTTCAGTCCAAAATAAATTCATTGCCAAAAAATCACCACTAGATATGAAAGAAATGATGTTTTGCTGCAAAACCCATCATGCAGTTCTATCTCAGGCAGATATATAAATAATTACAGATGTGCTCTGATTAGATACCACAAGAGGTCATAAAAGTGCTTCCCCTAATTCTTTTAATTAGCTTATTTTTTTATGTCCCCCTCTCTTTCTTCCACATTTTCGCTTCCATAATTATGTTTATGGTTTGCCTTTATGTGCTTTTTTTCCTTTATTGCTTTTCTCCTTTTCGTCGTTTCCTCCTGACTATTTCCCTTTAGTATTTGTTCCATCTAATTTCATTCTTTATTTCATTGTCGTACCACCGGAAGCCAGCCTCACAGTTCCAAAATCTGGTGGAGAGCCCTCATGGGTGGGAACTCAGTACTTATGCCCATGTTTTGGATGTTTTGGGTGTCCATAAACTTTTGTCCATGTACTATATCATTGTGTATCTGTAATGTTGGGGGCACCCCTGATTGCACTACCACCGAATTTCCTAAAGCACCTTTTGTGAAACTCCTAAATTGTTCAAGTGTCCGTTTTGATTCCACACAGCTTAATGAGCTGGCAAACCCATCCACGTGGCTGGATGCTGGAGCTCAGGTGTTCTTCTCATTCTCTCTGGCCTTTGGAGGTCTGATCTCCTTCTCGAGCTACAATCCAATACAGTGAGTGAATCTTCACAAATGTGCAGGGATAATCACTGACAGTGTATCATCTGATTGATACACACTTCATTTTGCTTTTTCTTTTGTAGCAACAACTGTGAACAGGATGCTGTTATCATCTCCATAATAAACGGCCTCACATCTGTCTATTCCGCCATCGTTATCTACTCCATCATCGGCTTTCGGGCTATGGAGAACTTCGAGGCCTGCCTTAATGGGTACATTATCACGAAGTGGATAATTGTTTGCACCTTAATCGGAATTGGGACCAAGCTGAATAACCCACTGGGCAGACCAAAATTATAAAAGGTTAAGGTTAACCTATGCAGAAAATGCTGGATGTATCCAGGGCAGTGTGGCAGTACACCACTCTCTCAAACTTAGCCAAGACTAACCAGTGTCGAAATCTATGAGGGTTTTTATAAAATTGAGAAATCTTAGGGCAACCCTGGCAAAGAAATACACTCAACAGAAAAACAAATTGCCACTAGTACCATTTGGTGTAGCATAAAACTATAGGTATAACAGAAAAGCTAGAAAGAGGAGAACCAGAAGGTAACAAAGCTAAGGGGGATCACATGAGACATGGCAACCCACATTCTCACCAATAAACAAACCTGACTGATCACACTAAGGAGGCTAGATGAACCCACCCCAAATCCAAGATTACCATAAGTCTATTTAACTCTGAACCCCCAGCTCTGTTCACAGTCTAAAACAAGGATTCACAAATCTAGATCAGGAGGACCGAAGCCCGACCGAGCCAGACCACCCACCAGACACTCCCAACCAATGGTCAGGGCATGACAGGGACGGGAGGTCGAACATGACCCCAGGCTCCGGCCCCAGTAACTCGAGCCATACGTCCCAGTCTAAATCTAACCAAAAGCCTGGTTAAATAAGAACGAACCAGTGCATAAACCAGTTTCTCAGCATCTATAAAAGAAAGGATATTACTAAGTTTAGCAATTTTACACTGAAAGAAGACAATTTGTGTGATGTTGCTATGCAGCTAGAAGAGATCATCAAAACTATCATTGTTTTATCAAACGAAATGTGATTCTGGACAGATGAACCAGGTGTTACTGTATAGCACATCACTGTGTAGGATAAACGTAGCCAACCTGTCTCTCTTGACTCACACTGTTTTTAGTTAGTCTGGAGACTGTATTCAAAATAAATCTAAGATTATTCTTATTTTTCTCTTTGAGTGAGGAGAAATACGCAGCTTTATAATCTCCCATGATATCCCTCCACGTGATCTGCGCTCTAAACTCCGAGCTCTTTGCTTTAAGGTATGGGTGTGGTCATTACACCAAGGTGCTAGCCCTTTTTCCATAATACACTTGACCCTTGTGGGGGAAACTTTATCTAGATTTGAGTGACACAGACCTTCTAATTGGTCTAAACTTGCATCTGGAAGGTTATTAATAAACAAACCTGGAGTACACAGCGCACTTGGTGCGATAACAAGGGAGTAGGTGAATTTTATTTGATACTTAAGAGCTCATAATCTAAGAGATAGCGATCAGAAATAAACTCGAATTGAGGGAAAACATCTCTGTTATCTCTATAGATACCAAACGTTAATATTAGATCTAAAGTATGATTACATCCGTGGGTTACATCCCAGGACGTTCTGAGTGATACTCATGGACTCTAAAATGTTAAAATCACCTACAGTGAAAGCCTTATCTGTTCAAAGTACAAAGCAGGAAAGAAAGTAAGCGAATTCCTGAAGAAAAGACTATGGCGCTTTCCAAGGGCTCCCTATAATGTCCGGCACCCTGGCTCCTGGAGCACAAATAACCGTAGTTACTGGTCAAGTCAAACCAAGTCATATTTATTGCAATAGTGCTTTTTACAATGGAGCATTGTCTCAATGCAGTTGCAGGTGACAGTTGCAAGGAAAGTGGCAAGTGTCCTCAAAGGAGTATCTGCTTTCATGTTTCATATAATAATCTCCTATGACCAGAGCTTGTTGAAAAATGATCCATGGGTGTTTTGTTTGAGGGAGCCTTAAACTTACGACTATGTTGCCCAACCGTCACCCACTTGCCCTGTTGCAAGGGTGCTGCTGGAGTGGGGCCACTGCTTATGCCTGTCCACTCTAGGTACTACAGGTAAACTGCAGGTTTACCCTCTTCAGTAACATCCATGGATCATTGATCAACAACTTACTTGCAACTGCCGCCCTAGGCTTGCTCAATTTGAGATTGACCTTTTAAGTTAAGTATAATGTAACAATGCTTGCATATTTGTTTATATGGCTATTTGTGTTCCGAGGGCCAGAGTGCCAGACATTATAGGGACTCAAAAGCTTGAATGTGAGATAGAAACAGAGCTAGGCATGTCTAATGTCTGGTTGTGTGCCTTTAATTACCGATCCAAACGTCAGTGGAAAGACACAGTAAAAAAAAGGGGGGGTGTAGAATCCACAGGTAAAAAAGGAAAAGAGATTATAAAAATACTGCACAATAAAGGCCAGATAAAAAATAATAACAGATTGCATGCTGTATGTGAGACAGAGCCCTCAGGAAGATGAGAATGAGATAAAACACAATGGAGGCAATTAACCTCAACTAATGCATAACTACTGTTATTCATTACAATAGCTTTATGACTATTCAATGATAAACTTAACCAAGATACCTGCTAACAGGCTTTGTTTGAATACAGATTATAACCTGTTTATTTCTTTTTGCTAAAAAGGAACATACTGTCCCTCTTGAACGCCTTTGAGCTTCCAGAAGGAAACATCAGCATAAGTAACTATGATGAAGCTCTGCAGCTTCTCAACAGCACCGCACCAGAAATTGTTGCAGGACTTAACCTGCAGACGTGTGACATGCAGACTTTCCTCAGCCAGGTCAGAACCCACAGCGCCCTACAGGGTTCAAGGCAACCCTTTGATCTTAGACCCCATTAACACACCATGTGTTTGTAGGGAGTAGAGGGTACTGGCCTGGCCTTCATCGTCTTCACAGAGGCCATCACCAAGATGCCAGTTTCGCCTCTCTGGGCAGTGCTCTTCTTCATCATGCTCTTCTGCCTGGGACTGTCCACCATGTTTGGCAGTATAGAGGGCGTCGTTGTGCCTCTGCAGGATTTGAATATCTTCCCCAAGACGTTACCCAAGGAGGTCCTGACAGGTACTGTACATTTGTTGGCCCCTAAACCTGCACACGTAACAGGGAACTCCCACCGAGCACTTTTCAACGCCTCTGGGCTTTGTTAGTGGTTTCTTCCTATGTATGTGTCTGATTTCAGGACTCGTTTGTTTGGTGTCTTGTGCTGTTGCTTTGATCTTCACACAACGCTCTGGTGAATACTGGCTAGCTCTGTTCGACAGCTTCGCAGGCTCCGTCCCATTACTCATCATAGCCTTTTGTGAGATGATAGGTGTGGCGTACATTTATGGAATAGACCGGTAAGTCTGAGGAATTGATTTTCCCTTTTTAATGCACAGTGAATCAGTGAGGGAGGCACTTCTTCTAAGCTGGACTGCTAGACCAGTTTGTTGGGGATGCCCTGAACAGCAAATACCTCTCTTATCTGCTTTTAATAAATTCCCTTTGTCGTTTTAATCTATTCAGCCCAGGTGCTGCTGGCAACATTAAATAAAGAAATTCAACGAACAAACCAAGCAGTCTCTTCACTTTTTCTAACTTTTCTTCCCTTTTATATCATCTTTTAAAATGTTCTCTCCAGTTAAAACTTCTCTTTGTTACTATCGATCCTTCTCTCTCTCTCTCTCTCTCTCTGTTGGGTTTGAGCTCTTTCACTGTTCTTTTGTATAGCTTTTCTGTTATGAACTTCTCTTTCTGTCCTTTAGCTTTTCTGGCACTGCAGCTATTTGCCGTGTTTTAAGTAGCCTGCAGGGCTAGCCAGTTCAGGCTGACTGCCACTGTGGGTTTGGAGTTTCGAGGTTAGAGCTTGTATTTCTGATTTCCTGGTTTTTGAAGCTATTGGATGACATTAATGATCCATGACTTAAAGCTTTCGAAAACGCTTTTGTTGAATAATCCAGCCCTAATTAACAGAATAATTAAAGCTCTGATTGGTTTCTCTTTCAGGTTCAATAAAGACATCGAGTTCATGATCGGACACAAGCCCAATTTTTTCTGGCAGGCCATGTGGAGAGTGGTCAGCCCTCTGGTCGTCCTGTTGATTTTCATCTTCTATCTCATCTCCATTGCCAGCAGAGAACTCACCTACATCACCTGGAACCCCGAATCGGTACCAGAACCTTTTCTTCAGTGTGCTGTTTACTAAGAAATAGGATAAGGGTTCAACATGTGCGTTTGATTAACGTTACGCTATCTAGAGTTCACTGTTTTTTTCTGTAGCTTATGTAATATAGAATAAAGAAAAGGCGTGCTTAATGTTTATGTTTCTAAATAAATCTGCACTAGAACATCATCAGGGTTTCCTAAAAGCGGATAAAGAGAACACGAGTAAACGAGTTAAATCTGGTAAAGAAACAAACGGAAGGGTAAACAGCAGGATTAGCAGTTCATCGGAAGCTGAATTTGGAGTAAGGTGTCTCATATCTAGCCTCATCTCATCTGTGAAACGTGGTGGTGGTAGTTTCTTGTTTTTTGGGGTTTTTTTTGTGATTGGCGTCATCGGTGGAACAATTCATTGTAGAATATAGCAGAAAAAACCTAAAGGAAAATATCCGGACATGTGATGTGACTCTCAGTGTGAGAATGTGAGCTAGAGAGGGATTAAAGAAGAGTAAAGGTAATGTTGTGGACCTTAACCCGTGGGTTTCATGTACAGAAACCCAAAAATACCACAGCCGAAGATGATCTATAGAAAGGACCTGGGATCAAATTCCTCCTGATCAAGAGTAGCCAAACACGCTTAAGGGGGCACACCAGGCACGCCAAGATCAGTGTTTCCAAAAACCTTTTTTTTTTCGTGACAGGTTCAGTTCCCGAAGCTGGACATCGTGCACTACCCCAGCTGGATCAACGCCATCATCTTCGTCCTGGCTGGAATTCCCGCTCTCTCCATCCCTATCGTCGGCATTTATAAATTCATCAGGAGGCGCTGTTTTGGGAAAGACGACAAGCACAGTGTGGAAGTTAGCACAGTGTCTGGCAAAATTGTGTGAAACGTTTTGAATGACCCCGGCACCAGTGTGAAAGTCACATCGCTCCGAGGACTGGACGGGGCCGGAACGGACCGACGCCGCTGCACCAGCAGGACTTTCTAAAAGAGAAACTAAACCAACAAGCTTAATTATTTTAGGGCTCCAGGCAAGAATCAGGCACGTCGTATTACGAGTTTACGACCAGCTTTTCAAACTTTATTAGCCCTTTCCCCTTTTGACCTCAAAGTGCTCGTGTTTGGCAAACAGTTTAACACCTAAAGCAGTGTCTGAGTCTGTTATCACTGATTTATTACTCTAATAAAAACTCTTTGATAACCTCGAGACGAGCCTGTTGATTTAAACGACGCAGACGCCCAGGAAGCCAAACTAGTAGGTGCTTATTTCAGGTTTGAAGATTGTGAGTAATATATTTATTCGTATTAATAAAGGTTAATACTCGTATCAAGGACTGATACATTGCTACGTACACGTTGAGGTCACCTTTGCTCCGAGGACCAAGGTTTGTTCAGAAATAAGGTTAGCCTGAGAAGAAGGAATGCCTTATGAAATACATATCCAGTGGTACTGTGCAAAAGTTTTAAGCCACCGTTAGATTTGAGACTAAAAACTTGGATCCGTCACGCCGTAATCCATTCCAGTTTATGTTAGCTTTAGCATATCATAGCATATTTTTGCCCAAAATCTTTCGTGGCACCCCTGATGTCAATACTTAGTACGACCCCCTTTTAATAAGGGGGCCCGTAATCTAAACAAGACAGGGATAGCTCTAAATCGTCCCAGGTCCAGGGTTAGGGTTAGGTTTGAGATTGGGGTTAAGGTTGGGGTTGGGTTTGGGGTTGGGATTGGGGTTAGGGTTAGGGTTAGGATTGGGTTGGGGTTAGGGTTGGGGTTAGGGTTGGGATTAGGGTTGGGATTAGGTTTGGGGTTGGGTTTAGGGCTAGGGTTTGCATTGGGTTTGGGGTTGCGTTAGGGTTGGGGTTGTGATTGGGGTTGGGATTGGGATTGGGGTTAGGGTTGGGTTGGGGTTAGGGTTGGGATTAGATTTGGGGTTGGGTTTAGGGCTAGGGTTTGCATTGGGTTTGGGGTTGGGGTTGTGATTGGGGTTGGGTTTGGGGTTGGGGTTGGGATTAGGATTGGGTTTAGAGTTGGGGTTGGGGTTAGGGTTGTGATTATGGTTGTGGTTGGGGTTAGGGTTGAGGTTGTGATAAGCTTGGGGTTAGGGTTGGGATTGGGGTTAGGGTTGGGATTGGGGTTAGGATTAGGGTTAGGGTTGTGATAGGGGTTGGGGTTGTGATTGGGGTTAGGGTTGGGATTGGGGTTGGGATTAGGTTTGGGTTAGGGTTGGGATTGGGGCTGGGTTTAGGGTTGGGATTGGGGTTGTGATAAGCTTGGGTTTAGGATTGGGGTTGGGTTTGGGGTTAGGGTTGTGGTAGGGATTAGGGTTAGGGTTTTTATTGCGTTAGGGTTGGGATTGGGATTAGGGTTGAGGTTGTGATAAAGTTTGGGGTTGTGACTGGGGTTAGGGTTTGTATTGGGTTTGGGGTTGCGTTAGGATTGGGGTTGGGATTGGGGTTATGGTTGTGATTATGGTTGTGGTTGGGATTGGGGTTAGGGTTAGGTTTGGGGTTGTGTTTGGGGTTAGTTTTGGGATTGGGGTTAGGTTTGGGATTGGGGTTAGGGTTGTGATTATGGTTGTGATTGGGGTTAGGGTTAGGGTTGGGATTGGGGTTAGGTTTGGGATTGGGGTTAGGGTTGTGATTATGGTTGTGGTTGGGATTGGGGTTAGGGTTAGGGTTGGGATTGGGGTTAGGTTTGGGATTGGGGTTAGGTTTGGGATTGGGGTTAGGGTTGGGATTGGGGTTAGGGTTGGGATTGGGGTTAGGGTTGGGATTCTGGTTGGGATTCGGGTTAGGGTTGGGATTGGGGTTAGGGTTGG
>JAUZST010094350.1:0-19116 GCA_034779995.1 Parotocinclus haroldoi
TAAATAAAAATATATTACATCTTTTTTCAACATTTACAACATTTTCACTTTAAAAGAACATACAATTTTGTGTGAGTGGATCAGAGGATAGCACTGCCCCCTCACAGCTAGAAGGTCTTGGGTTCAGCCCCAAATCAAATTTGTCTGGATTCTTTCTGTGAGGAGCATGTCCTCCCCATGATCACGTGGTTTTACTCTGGGTACTGCTGGGTATTTTAGTTTTCACCCACAGTCCAAAGACATGTGTTGGGTTAATTGTTGTCTCTAAAAGTTTCCCTAGTTTGTGAGTGTGTGAGTGCATGCGCTCTACGATGGATTGGTGCCCCGTCTAGCAGTCTATGCTGCCCAGCTAGGCACAGGCTCTCCTCTGACCCTGTAGAGGCACAAGCAGATAAGTGAGTGAGTGATAAAATCTAGCGTTTAACTGTATAAATATCATTTTATTCAACTAAAAAACAAAAGTTTATTATCTGCCTTAAAGTTTCAAGAACAATGTCATTCTAACTCATTTATTCCAGATTACGATTTATGTCTGTATTTGTAATTTGGAAAATCATACTGGTAAAGCCTTCTCAGTGCTTAAAGTTGTACAACCTGGCAACTATTGTGCAGTCTAGTTGACATGCATTTGGTACTGTAATTATACATGAAAAAAACATACCACACTTTAAAATTATGACACATTTCTAGAATTATGTCATTTATATAGAAGAAGTTATATAATTGTTATATGTGCCTCCAAATTCAAATAAAAAAAAAAAAACCTGACTCTAACACTCAATGGTGCAGTCCTATAAAAAATCCAGTTCATTGTGTAGCGATAATGCACCAATACACTATGCCAAGATATGTTCATTACGTATATTTTATTTTATAAATATATTATGTCAAACACCCAATCATAAGACGTGCTGAAACTGTTCGCATGAGTCTATAAAGTTTCACTAAATTGTCACTTATGTCTTGTCTTTATATTTTACTTCAATGTATTTATTGATTATTAGCATTGTATTGCATTCCTTTGCTTTATTCATGCTTTTAATCATTAATTACATCAGTCATTAAAACAATGGGGGTTGGGAACGGATGAACCCTATTTACATTTCTCCTCATGGAGAAATTTGATTCTGACATTAAACATATCAGAGCCTTCTGAGTTCAATTAAGTTTGAATTAGGAGGTTCCACTGTATTCAGAATTATTTACGTTGAATTCTGTGTACTAGATTACATTTTTCCATTAATGCACATTTCTGAATTATGGTTAAAGTTAAATGTAATGGCTTCATTGTTTCTTAAAACAAGTGTTGATGTATTAAATTAAACTAAAGGAAACAAGTATTAGAACGATGTTTATATGTGGCTTAGTATTGTTAATGGTTAGCCATGTTAGCTTGCTGACTGGTTCACTCACCATAATATGTTATAAAATGGAACTGGGATTTTAGCATTAAATGCTCCTATTATATCATGGCATTTCTTAAATATATATTTAAAGTAGGGTAGCACGGTGGCTTGGTGGGTAGCACCAAGTGCCAGGTTTAATCCCAGAGTGGAGTGACCTGAGTGTGGACTCTGCATGTCCTCCCTGTGTCTGCATGGGTTTACTCTGGTAACTCCAGTTCCCTCCCACAGTCCAAAGACATGTGTTAAGTTAATTGGTGTCTCTAATGTGGCCCTTAGTGTGTGACTGTGTGTATCACTGTGTGTATGCCATACAATGGATTGGTGCCCCAAATCTCATAGTACATTTTTGTTCCTGGGTAGTATGCTAATAAACATTATGACGAGTTTGCAGAGACCCTGATCATCAGTATCAGCTCTTTATATACATGTATATAATTAATTTAATTATATAATTCTGTTATTTAAATTGTTATTAACAGCATGCTTTACAGATTTGAATGTGCTGTAATAAATTCTAAACTTCTTCACATACAAATGTATAGGCTCCCTTTCACATGTCCCATTAGCATTTTGTAAGGCCTCAGAACTGTGTAAACTTATTAGTGGCTCAATAAAATGTTTTTCAAAAATATATTTAAGTTGCTCTGTGCAAAGGTTGTGTAATTTTTTTTTTTCATTTGGGGAAAAACATGACAGCTTGGCAGAGCCTGGATCCGTAACCGCCGAGCAAACACCGCACACAAAAACCAATTACATGTTATTTGTATTTGCATTACATGTTTATTTATTCAAGCTGCATGCCCTTCCTAGGTCAAGCCTCAACATGGTTCACATATGATTTATTCAAGAATTACCGCTGAAAAACATACAAAACTGCATTACAGAATGTCCATTTCAGTCAGAGAAAAGCAAAATGACAGTTTCAATGAGCTACGCTTTTTGATGAGCCACAAAAACAATTCAAATCAACCACTTTTTCAGTTTATATGTGCTTTACATAGTAATTTGTTCCATTGTTTTTTGCAATGGTGGCTCAGCGGTTAAGATACTTGACTACTGGCAACAAGGAAAAGGGTTCCAGCATTGTAATGTTGCCACCAAAGAGCACTTAAGGAAAAACCTTAACCCTTATTAGCTTAAATTCTACCTTTTATGACTATTTTATTTGTAAGTCTCTCTGGACTGGGTCACCTGCTAAATTCTGCCAAATGTAAATTGTGTTTAGAAAATTCTGCCTTTTATAGTGTTTGTATAATTCTCATAATGTTTGTACATTATTAGTACTATTTTGTATATATGGCCACTTTGTGACCCCTTAACATTGATCTGAGTGATTTTCTATAAGTTATGACAGCATTAATTCTGTCTTTAATAACCAATAGACACTTCAGGTCATCTAACAATATGAAAAGGCACAAACATCACTTAAAAATTCCCATTAACCAGTTTGACAAATAACATTTTGCAGTAATTATTCTTGGGCCAGTGACCTACCACAGATGGGTTATATTATTATCTCAAGGTTACATTTGAAGGAGAGTTCTCAAGATAGATTTAGAACCCATCATCAGGGTTTGGGCCTGCCTCTGATATGCTAGGATTAAAGACTTTATGACTTTGCTGCACTATAACTGAAGTCGCTTGAGATTTGTGAAAATGGATACTGAATTATTGGAAGAATATATCATGACAAAAAAGTGAGTCAAAACGAGTCAGTAACTTATATTTTTGTATAATTTATGTATGAGAATATCTTTAGCAGGTCAGGTTACGGTTGATGGTATGTTATGAGTAGAAATCCTAAGACTGCCAGAATGCTGCTGTTCAGCCCACAGTGCTTAACTACATAGATCTGTGCTTGTATTGGATTCTCTATTCTTTTGATAAGACGAGTAATGTATTTATAAAAAAACAGGGAATTGGCTTTATAGTGGAAATTCTGAATTAGTGTCAATATTGTGTGAAAAATGGTTTGCAAGGAATGAACTTAAATGGAAAATCTTAGCAAATATACAATAACATAAATAATATAATAGTAAGTATGGAATAATACAATAATACACTTTTATTTAATAGAATAATATTTAAAAGACTAGTGATGTTCTATATAGCATATAGAAAACCGTGATGTAATGCAACTTCAGAATTTAAACTTACTACAATGCCGTTAGAACTCGGTTTTCAGAACCAAAATTCTTCAGAAGTTCAGAAGTCCGAATCGAATTTCATCATAAGAAGTAATGTACAGTTTTCAAAATTATTGTTTTTTTTTATGTTTATGTGCTTATGTAATTAATGTTTAAAAGACTGATTAAGCGTGATAGAATGTAATACAATGCATACAATCAATACAGACGTGACATAAGTGTAACTTTATATCCACTGAGCCGAATGCAGTTTTGACACATCTTATCACTGGGATAGCAGCATCAACATTGAGGGGGTGTCTGAAAACTCAGCCGTGGACTGATATAATATAAAAAAACATAATAAAACAATAACACAATATCATATAATTTACAGGGTGGCCCAGTCACCTCACAACAAGAAAACCCTTGGTTATTTGTTCATGCCTTGCACTCTGTTTCGGTGGCTAGGCATCGACTTTTCCATGGCCCTGACTAGGATTAAGCAGATATGAATGATTTAATGAATGCCTGGAAGAGTAACAGATAAAGTGTCTCTTATACGATAGAGAAATGTTGGCATTTAAAATTCCCATACAACCCCAAGAAACACAATGAGGTAAACTAATATTAATAAAGTAAAGCTTTATCAGAATGAGCCTAAAGCCTGTTCACCTGACATTTCTGATAAAACCTTGATTTTCTTGAAGTAGTTGGTAAATTATTATGAATTCTCAAAAATTCTGACTGCTTACTTTTAGTTGTTATCTGAATTTGTTCTATTACACTTGTTCTATTACACTTAAGTACAGTTCATATCGGAAAACTACTTGTAACACTTAAGTACAGCAGATACTTTAAGACTTTTACTCAACTTATACTGTAAGAGGTGACGTTAAATTGTACCAAATCATTTTCTGGTAAGATTTTTATACTTTTACTTAAGTGCAGCTTTCAAGTACTTTATCCACCACTAATAGAATGTAAGGAATCTGGAGTAGGGGACCATTTTGGACACAGCCCATAACGACTTATATATGGGACACATTGTCTGTCACTATATTAATTTTTTTTTATCCCAAGCAAGCACAATATGCAGGCTCTGCTGTACTGCACTAATATGTCTTGCATTGCAGAAGGGATTATGAGTAAAAAATAAGTAGTCTTGACTTGCAAAATGTTCGGTTCATGTTGCGTTCTTTGATTTTACACTGTTAATTAACTCTGACACAGGGCATTTTATTCACTGGTCTTCTAGTAACTGTTAATATATTTCCTTCCGCATAATATGAAAAACGTTATATCAGTTTCATTGTCCAGACAGTACAAACAGCGACATATTCCTTCTTGTTGGTATTACAATTTTCACCAACAATAGATGAAGTCCTTACTTACAACTTTGTTGTACAACTCCTATTTGAATGCCCAACGCACCCAAACCAATTCACCCCTGAGATGCTATGGACCAACACAGTTGGCCCGAGATCTTGACCTGCACTTCAAAACCCAACTTCAGCCATGGCCGAAGCAAGCAACAACAACAAATGCTTAGATGCTGTTGTGTCATCCAATCGCCCCTTAGACATTTCACCCTAAACTGTCTATTCTGCCCTGTAGTTGGTCTAAAAATGGTTTATGGACTGGTCCTTGGAATGCCATTCATGCCATTAATTAAATGTTTTATCAGTCGCCTTTCTAGGTGTTGATAGAGTCCATCTGCATTCATGTTGAATGTCTGTTACATCTCCTTTAAATCTAGAATTGATCTTTCTCTAATAAATCTGTCCTCTTTCACATGCATGCACTTTAATGTGGGGTTTCAGAATGGGGTAAAGTGTGAATGTGAGCCACAGGAGAATCCTTGAGAAGACTGATGCAGCAATATACCATAACAAGACCGACTACAATTCATGGGAAATTACTGGGACAACACAAGTAAACCAAAGCCAGCATTACCGGGAAGGACGTGCTGACTCCTTTTGAATCAGATGATTTAAGACATTGGTGCGGTGAAACAGGAAGAGCTTAATGTCAATGCAGAAGATGAACAGCTGAATTCAGAAGTCTGGAAATTACAGTGTTTCTGAAGTTAGCTTCTGACTGTTTCCACTTAGGGAAAACCAGTAAAGGGGTTACCGTTTATAAATTACTTAATATAAAGTATTTATTTGTTAATATGGGCAGGTTATAGCCAGCTTGAAGTACCCTAACCGCTTTAATAAAAACCTTATTGTTGATTCTACTTGTCACTATAACTGTACTTGAGATAACATCATTTTCCCTCCATTGGTATTTGATAATGGTGGTGTGGAGCACTTGTAGAAATGTCACTCACTGGTTAAACCTGAATAATTCAATCCAGGATCATCACAGAGTTAAGCTAGAAGCACAAGTGAGAATCAACCCTTGACAATTTCCCAAAACGCATTTCATGAAACATGCACACTTACACCTTGGACATTTTAGAGAGACCAGTTGACCTAATGCATGCCTTTGGAATGTCTAAAGAAACCCACGCAGACACTGGGGAACATAGGAACTATATACAGTACAGGCAGCAGCCAGACTGGGGCATCTGTGCCCTCCTGGTCTGAACTATGTCAGTCCAAATCTCCTATAAGTGTTTCACTGGATCTAGAAACTGACTAGAAGAGAACACACCCTTCTGGCTAACAGTGGTTTGGTGATCATGTTATTGGGGTCCATTTATGTTTGTGTGTTAATGCAGTTATGGTGTTCTGTTAATTAGAAAAAGCCCATAGTGTGTGTTTTATGCATTTGTTAATTAATCGCTAGTAACTACTGTGAGCTGGCTTACTGTGTGTGAGAGAGGGCTGATGGGAGCTGGGCTGTGTTGTGTTGCAGCTGCCATCCCTCTCATGAATAGTTTCATAAATAGACTCATAATAGTCCTTGCTAGAACTGTGAGGCTCAATTACCTGTCACCATGCTGGTCTTCATCCCTTCTTGGACCAGTTTAGACCCTTCCAAGGATCTTGCATCTGATTGTCTGACCATTATATATGTGTTCAACATCTCAACTATGACGGTTTCATCATCCGTCGAAGTTGACGGGGTCCAGGCAAGTACGTAATCTGGGCAGGGATCACTCAAGGCTCAGAAAGGGTTGCTTTTGGAGCACCTGGAGTTGATACTTTGGAGTGTATATATTACTGGCCACTTTATTAGGTACAACTTGGTATTATCAAGGTCCCACTTCTTGCATAGACTTTCATCAGAGATTTCAGAATCACGCAATTGCTGCAGCTTTGTCGCCCGCACCATGTAATTTAGGCTTTGTGACACGGTGCATTATTCTACTGGAAATATCCGTCAGAAGATTTAAATAGTGCTCAGTTAGTATAATAGCGCCAAAAAATGTGCCAAGAAAATATCCTACACACCATTACACCACCAGCAGCAGCAGCAGCCGCTAAAATTGCTCCAGCAACATTTTTCAGCAATTCTTTTTAGGAACCTGTTCAAATTGTAAACGCAGTTATATGTTATTAGCTGACAGGGACGGTGTTGTTCTGCTACCGTAGCCCATCTGCTTCAATGTTGGTTATCCGAGTTACTGTTGCCTTTTTATCAGCTCTGGCCATTCTCATCTGACCTCTGGCATCACCAAGGTATTTTTACCCACAGGACCGCCGCTCACTGGATATTGTCTCTTTTTAACCATACTCTGTAAACCCTAGAGATGGCTGTGTGTGAAAATCCCAGTAGATCAGCAGTTTCTGAAAAATACTCAGACCAGTCTAGCGCCATCATCCAAAAGCCTGATGCTTACATAGTAAGGGTTTAATACAAGCACAGCAGCACAAATCCACCCAGAACGCATGGCTCAGAAGAAAAAAACACCAGGGTCGAGGAAAGCCGGCTTCAGCAGACAGCAGCGGCCCACAAACAGGTGCTTTTCCATCCATGAATGCACATTTTTTAGAAGGTTAGCTATTTCCGCTTCTTGGCAGTAAGGCCTTGAGAACATGCTTTCTGTATTAATAACGTCTGATGTAGTCCTGTCAGAGAAAACAGAAAGTGCTATTACTTTAAATGGAAGGTGTGAGAATGGTTGGGCACACAGTATCGCTGCATCCAGAATGCAATTCCACAGCTAATCTAAAATCTCTACCATTTGAGCCTGACATGTGCTTCCCTTACTCCAGCTAACCGAGGCATGTAATAATATGCACGTCACCGACCGTGCTTCCTACCCACACTTAATGCTCACTAATACAAAACAAATGCACTCGAAACACCAGCGGTGCTGCTGCGTCTGCTCATCTGGACGGGCATGAAGTTAGCAGAGGCATGTGACAGGGACGTCTCGCTGGGAAGAGTAACAACGTATCTTTGGCTTTTACTCAAGAAGTTTAGCATGAGAAACTGATTTTTAAGCTGAACATTAGGGGTGAAGCCGTACGCTTTACTACTCAGAATAACAGGTTCTGAAATATTGTTTATGGTTTTAGTGGGTTAGTAGGTTTTATTAGTAAAAATGTTTATTTACTGCCCATGCAGACGGTCACCATTGATGCATTTATACTTGATTCATTGCCAAGTGTTATACTGCACTGTAGTCGTAACTCGTTTTAATATTTATAATATTTTTTACATTTCATCGTTACTAAAAATGTGCTACAACCTTTTATTTTGCACCCAAAGGTGATGAGTTTATATAACATAGTGTTATTTGGTTATTTTGCTTTTTATAGTGTCAAACTGCATGATCTTTGCTGATTTGAATCCAATTTATTTGACTTTATGCCCAAATTGAATTGGGGCCCTATGTGTTATGTTATGTTATGTTATGTATTAGGGTAATTCAATTTTGTTTTCATTTATACTCCAGATATATTTGTACTTATATTGCACAAATCCCTGATTTTTATTTCCTTTATTAGGTTACATAATAAAGGATTCGACTCCCAGTCATTTAATGTAGACGCACAGTGTAATGATGTTGCACTTTATAGCTTTGTGACCTGATTCTAATTACATTTATGCCCCAAATATGTTAATAACTTTATAAATCTCATATACGGTTATGTGGGCAACACGGTGGCTCGGTGGGTAGCACCGGGTGGCCTGGGTCCTTTCTGTGTGGAGTTTGTATGTCTTCCCCATGTTTGTGTGAGTTTCCTCCCACAGTCCAAAGACATACCTGTTAATTGGTGTCTCTAAAGAGTGCCCTATGATGGATTGGTGCCCTGTCCAGGGGATTGCATGTGGATTAAGTGGAAGATAGTGAATTGATGGACGGATACAGTTCCATTGGACATAAACAACTGTACAGTTATTTCTTTCATTTAAGACAGATAGTGCAAAAGAGTACAGTAAAGTGCTATATTAAACTTTTATGTGATTGCACTTATAGTGTTATATGTAATGTTATATATAATCTTATGTGAAGATGTTTCATATAATATAATCTCCTTTTTATAGTCTTACTCCCCAAATGCAACGTTCTTACACTTTGTATGTTCTTACACTTATGTTCTTCTACTTAGTACAGTGTTCTTACACTAGTGTTTTATTGTATAAACTTGGTTTGATCTTTATTATATTTTTAGAACGTATGTTAATGCAACATAATTGCACTTGATAGGTTTATTGCACAAACAATACCTGATTTAAATCCAGTTTAATTTCTATTCTAAATGTAATATTTTATAGTGTTATATATCTTATATCTTCTTCTACCATTTATTTTACATTATTCTAAGGGTACTTCATTGTTATATTCCATAATTTTACCTGATATTATTTAATTTAATACTCAAAATGTGATCATTTATTGTGTTATTAAGTATTTACTTAAGAAATATGATGCAGTGGCCAGTTATGTTCCTGAATTAGATTGTCCTGGATCATTCCATGATACGTATGATACATATATCGTAAGAAATACAAATAGAACTATATGATATTTAAGAGTAACCAAAACATAAATCATCAAAGTTTTTACGGTTCATCAGTGTGTGTGTGTGTGTGTGTGTGTGTGTGTGCATGTACATATTAATTAGGTCCATTTTTGGCTATTAATTGTCTAGGATCAATTACACAGAATAAAAGGCAACCTGTATATAGTTCAATTCAATTCAATTCAATTCAATTGTATTTATATAGCGCTTTTTACAACGGAGCGTTGTCTCAAAGCAGTTTTACAATATTACATTATCTTAAAACGCCAATCCCAAGTTGAGCAAGCCTAGGGTGACAGTGGCAAGGAAAAACTCCCTAAAGTGGTAGAAAAAAACCTTGAGAGGACCAAGACTCAACAGAAGACCCATCCTCCATGGGTGACCTAGATGTTAATTAAATAAATACTAAAAGTATATTAAATTATAGCAAAATGAGGTTAATAAATCAATAACAAATTAATAATACAATTTAAATCAGTAATAGAATAAATAAACTAAACTATAAAACAAAATAGATTATAAAATGAGTCTTTGGGGGAGGTCCTTGGAGGCACATCGTCTCCTACTGTCCAACCAATGGAGGGAGTTCCTGCACTCTGGTGGGACCTGCCTCCGTCGATAGAGACCAGCAGAGCGATGCCGAGCCGGAAGAACATTCAAGCGTGTGGTGTCGGAACCAGAACTGGCCACATACGGACTGCTTTATAAAGTATACATCAGTTGAGAACGATTTTTCTTGGGGTCAGAACATTTGATTTGGATCTTGATTAAGTGCAAAAACCCCTGTGATAAATATCCCCCACCCCCCGCCTTCCCTCTAACTCTTGCAAACACAGGACGGCAATGTATATTTGGGATAAAATAACTTGGTCCTAGCTTGCCTCCTTCGAATGGTGTACAACTATCACTGTTTAAGAACAGCTTCAGATTTATATAAAAAAAAGAGTTATGGCTCATTAGCTCCCCTTACTGCTGATTTTAAGATATTACTACAAGTATGTGAATAATGACATTCTCTTTGAGCTGTATAATAATAATAATAATAATAATAATAATAGTGTGTGGGATTTTCAATATGCTTCAAAATGCAAATTGTGTTCAGAGCTGTAGCTTAAAAGTTTAGTATTTTTAATCCATCTAAAAATGTATAAATGTTGTCTGCTATTTCTGAATCTTCTCTAGATCAAGAGGGACATGTTGACATGCTTGCATGTATTTGTTTGTGTGTTTGGCCTGTAGGCATTGCGGTGTGTAATATCCCATCAGCAGCTGTAGAAGAGACGGCAGACTCTACACTCTGCCATATTCTTAACTTGTATCGGAGGAACACCTGGCTTTACCAGGCTCTTCGTGAAGGCTCACGGTTCCAGAGCGTGGAGCAAATCAGAGAGCTGGCGTCAGGAGCAGCACGCATACGTGGAGAGACACTCGGACTCATAGGGTTTGGTAAGACACAGACAGTGAGAGATATAGTAGGCATCCGAATTATTGGCACCCTTAATGTACCTGAAAAATATAAAAAACATTCAAGAAGTGTGTATGTGATTCTTAGCATGCGTTTTGTGTTGCACAGGCCGAACGGGTCAGGCGGTGGCAGTTCGGGCGAAAGCGTTTGGATTCAACGTGATATTTTACGACCCTTATCTGCAGGATGGTTTAGAGCGTTCACTGGGTGTTCAGAGAGTATATACCCTGCAGGACCTCCTGTACCAAAGCGACTGTGTTTCTCTGCATTGCAACCTGAACGAGCACAACCACCATCTCATCAATGATTTTACCATCAAGCAGGTGTGCTAATACTGGATGTTCATGTGCAAGTACACACACACACACACAGGCATGCACACAAATTAACCTTTAAATCAGAGGAATGGCAAAGGCATATGACATGATCATTTCTCCATTTCTCACAACAAATGTAGAAGGCCCAAAATTTATTCTGAGTGTGAGGAGTATGGGTAATTGTCATAGCTTTTTAAATTAAGGCCTGTGATGGTCCATTTGGGGGATTTCAGTGTCACCACAGAGACAGCAAGAATATATTGATATTATAATGGTGGATGGAATATCGTAACACTGAAACCCACAACTGAACTACTTTTCAACAGAAGTAGGAAAGACCTTGTACCAGGGATGTTTACACATTTCTGGCACAAAGATGTTTACTGACAGTCAATTACTGCTTAAAGGTGGACACACTTTGCATATTCCCACTTTTCCGTTTGTGTTTCTGCAGGCCCCTGGTGACTCATTTATCTAAGCTTGAAAAAGAAGCTGTTGTGCTTCACGAGCAAATGAAAACTATGGGTGCTGTAGAAATTCTGAACACACATGTGGATTCACCATGCAAAAATGTCTGAGTAGTAGGTATTTTTGGGGGAGGAGAATTCTTTATTAACCCGTGTAATTTAACATGTCGTTAACAATGTCGTTACTTGACTGTGTGAGGCACCCGTACTTATGGGCTCTGTCACACGCTGTCTGTGTGGATTGACAACATGCCTGTCATGTGAGATAACAGCTTGGACATACCGCTCCCAATAAATGTACCTCATGGAATTAATACATTGCATTAATATCGTAACAGATATCATTCTGTTAATCATAATCGTTTTTGTGCTCATAAAATTTCCGCCTGTATTAAATTAACAGGAAAAAATCAATACAATTTGGCCTTTCAAATTATCTAACAGGTACTAAAGGCCTTTTCACCAATATAAAATGGAAGAAGCAAATACATGAAGCCTGTTTCTGGTTTAAACTTACCTTTTTACAGCCCTAGAGATTGAATGCTACCAGTATCCCTACACTAACATCAGTAGATGTTTTCAAATGTGTGCTTTATTGCTACATTGCCTATATTTTGTAGATGCGCCAGGGTGCCTTTCTGGTCAACTGTGCACGTGGGGGACTGGTGGATGAGAAAGCCCTGGCTCAGGCCCTGAGAGAGGGAAGAGTAAGGGGGGCTGCCCTGGATGTGCATGAGTCAGAACCCTTCAGGTGAGATTTGCATCCATATGCAGCGGGGGCTAAATGTTTGAGACCACTAATGAAAATGTGTGGATCGTCTAAGCTTAGCTACAGCTACCTGAAGAACAAAAAAGATAATGGAGTGCTGACTTTTGTACACAATCACCTGAACTAAACAGCGGAGAACATTTATGGAGGCACTTGAAGACAGAGACATTCAAGCATTCAGCAATATTACACAATGCTCTTTGGAATATTGTGAAATCATGCTGACCTAAAGATCATCAGATTTTGCACAAACGTGCACACTGTTATTACAGCATAAGGAAGAGCATGCCAAATTCAAATAGATTTTAGATAGGTTCTGTATGATGTCACGTGGCACATTTCCCCACATATGTTGCAGTTGGGCCTGTAGATCCTGCACACTCGGGTTGCTGAAGCTGGTGTCTCAGCTGCAGTCTGTAAAAACAACCTTCCTGCTTCTCTCACTCAATTGCTCCCCCTCTCTGTCAAAATGTTTTTAATCTGGACTAAATGACCTTAAGTGTGTTATAGAGTCATGTCTAGCAGTCAATCTAGTAAAATAGTTCACCAAGAGGTAACTTTCCCAAAAGTAGGCTCTGAGAGCCTTTTTATAGAGCAGCAGGAGTACTTGTACACTCTCTTGTGGCAGAACCCAGTGTTTAATCAGATCACACCTGTAATCATTTACATATCTACCCGAGACATAACTGCATGCCGAGTTTTGCAACAGTCCTACGTTTTTCTTTGGATCCGAGTGTATTTGAATCATAAGGTAAAACTGAACTATGTTATTGTTTCATTTCAAATAATCAGTATTTTTGTCTTTCCAGCTTTAACCAGGGTCCACTGAAAGATGCTCCTAATCTGATCTGCACCCCACACACTGCTTGGTACAGTGAGCAGGCCTCGCTTGAGATGCGGGAAGCCGCTGCTACTGAGATTCGGAGAGCTATCACGGGTACGTGTTCTCTACAAACACTAACACACAGTCTTTGATAAGTGATTTGTGTTTGATGCCCATGCCTCTGTGTGCTTCTAGGTCGTATTCCAGATACCCTTAGGAACTGTGTTAACAAAGAGTACTTCGTCCCCAGTGCACCATGGGGAGCAGTAGAGCAGCAGGTGCATCCAGAGCTGAACGGTGGTGCATACAGGTACAGTATTACAGTATACAGTCTTACTCTATATAGGAGATTGTTTGCCTTTTCCAACCTGCTGAGCTTTTTTAGTATGACCTGATTCTGTCAAGTTTACATGGCCCCTTAGTATATTCCCCTTGGATTGGATTAACCGTACAGTCGCGGCCGACTCTCGGTCACTTGATGGATCATTGATCTCCAGCATTTCTGTCCATGAAGTATTTCGGCAAGATAGTGGAGTAGTTTGCCATTGCTTTCTCCACCCCTCCCCATTTATCCGGGCTTGGGACCGGCGTGCAGCTGTTTCTAGTTACACAGCTGGGGTGTTTGCATACACAAGTCAATGACAATTTAGAGACACCAATTAGCCTAACACGCATGTCTTTGGACTGTGGGTGGAGACCGGAGTACCCGGAGTAAACCCACACAGACACAGGGAGCACATGCAGACTCCACACAGAAAGGACCCAAGCCGCTCCACCCTGGGATTGAACCTGGGACCTTCTTGTTGTGCTGACCTCCGTGCTGCCCATATTCTCGTTAGGAACAGATAAATATAGCTCGCATGACTAATGGCTAACATTATAGGGACTGAAGCGTTACGTAATCATTTTTTAATTTAATATCTACCCAAAGTGACTTTGGCACATGAGTGATTAAGATGGTGAATAATGTTGACCCTTCCACTAAGAAATAGGTGGAAGAAGCATCGACTCTGAACACACTTCTGATGAAGCCATTATTTAAATTCCATGAATGAGCTATGACACACTTACAAACAGTTAGTTTGATAAAGATTAATTGTGATTTTGCATTTTAGTGTGCGAGAGTGTATGAGTTGGCATAGTTGCTCCATGTGTATGAGCACAGAGTATGTGATCTGGGTTCCACATTGAATCCCAGCCGCGCCTCCCATCACATAGGCACTACTGGCCTCATCTTGGGAAGGGGAGGCAAGATCGGGTTAGTCATCCCTTGGCTTTGCAAATGCGAGCCCTGCCTAACCCTATGTTCACCTGCACTGACCCTTTCGCAGTACCCCCTCAACTTCACTAGCAATAACTGCAGCTAGCCCACTACCATATTTCTGGTTTCAGTGGTGCCTTACATTTACATTTATCTCTTAGTCATTAATGCAGTTGCCTCACGGCTCCAGAGATCCTTGGTTCAATTCCAGCACTGAACTCTCAAGGTAGTTTTCAATGTCCTCTCCATGTCCATATGGATTTAGTCTGGGTGCTCCTGTTTCCACCCACATTCCAAAGACATGCATTAGGATATTTGTTTGCTCCAACTTGGCCCAGTGTCTGTAGTATCTATGTAAACGTCCTGCTGTAAATAGCCTCCAATTTTGATGTGATGTTAAATAAACAAATATTACGAACAAACAAACAGCACACACCCTTATCCAGAGCAACTTACTACAGATACTGTTTTACAATCTAAGCAGTTGTGGGTTGATGGCCTTGCTCAAGGACCCAACAGTGACGGTTTTAGTTAGATGTCTACCGAATGAGCCAAGCATCAAGCATTGGTGCTGTCTGAGGGAAAGGGGGCATTTTATCCTGTCCTATTCTATCCTAGAATTCACAGGGCACAGACAATGATGTAAATTGAGTGTGAGACAACTGCGGGGCAGCACTGTATGATAATCTGCTCCTCCAGTTGTCTCACACGCATTTTACATCAATGTCTGTGCCCTGTGAATTCTAGGATAGAATTCTGGGAGCCAGTACCCACAGCTAGGCTGGCATGGATTAATGTGGTTTAACAGGAAAATAAAAACCCTCACACTATAAAAAAACAATTGTGTTTGGATGAGCATGATATAAGGGAATGTTTTACCAGAGCTTTCAGCAGTGAAAACGTACAGTAAAGTAACCTAAGTTACTTATACTTTATCTTAAAGCTAGACATTTATTACCCGTTTGTTTAGGGGAGTTTTAACCACCATCATTAACTCACTACAGTGCCTTTACATTGTTATCTATAGATAATATCCTGGCCCAGGCCCTGCTTGTGATGCCTAATGTAACTGCTTCTGCTCTCACTCAACAGAATGGTCCAGCCTCTACCAGCCATATCCCCTGGTGGCCTACAGGACAAAATGTATACTTAAATCAGCAAGGTAAGTACACCAGAATCTAGCCAACCATTTCTGTTCCTGGCTATAATTTGAGCTCTGATGAAACATTGAGCTCTGGATGTCTCAGTAGGTTTGTAGAATAAAGGCACTTCTTAACTGAAAAGTGACACCTGGAGTTCCATTCCTTATAGTAGGTTGAGTTCCTTTTGTTAGTAGCTGGTATAACAGCAAGTACAGCAGGTAGTCCCCTTTTTATGATGACCCAACTTTTCAACATTTAGCAGAAACCAAACTCTGAATTTTGAAGGCAGGAAATGCGCAGCAATGATGTGTGATGTAGGAAGCCGTGGTCGCGCAATAATGGTTTTTGTTTTTACTTTAAATACATTATTAATTATTATCCTTTATTATTGTCCCTTCATTCTGTTGAGATTTTTCAGTAGCCATGTCCGCACTTTAACTACTCTAATGGTACTCTTGTGGTTATTGTTGTTCGTACGGATAGTTGCTGTCTTTCACACAGACACAGTGGGCATTCGACAAGTAGGTGCTTGATCGTAACAGTGGTTTTGCATGGTTTGTGTAATGAGGGGGTTTCACCCATGAATAAGACTGTGTTAGTCTACAGTGTACCAGTATTCTATATGGTATCTAAAGAACAACACTGGAGCCCGACAGTTTTCCAGATATGTTTACATACACATACACCTTGTTGGCAGTGTATTCCATTCAGCCTGCCAATTGTTTTTCATATAGGATGTTGTTAGTGGTTCTGCATCGGTTTGTGGATCTTACAGCTGGCTCTCTCTGCATCCCTGTTTCTGTCCTAGATCTGCTCTCTTTGCTATCCACTAGATCTGCTCTCACATTGCTGACCCCAGTACAGCTAAATAATAGTCAGCTTTAATCACTTTTGTTTTCAGTGCATGCTCAAAGACTGGGAAGTTGTGTTTTTCTGTCAAGCTAATTGTGACATGCTTACCTTGTATATTCTCGACTTAAAATAGGGGATACTCTTAACATATACTATTTCTTCATTAAAATGTGGTTAATCTGTTGATGTGCCTTAAAAGTCTTTACAGAGTTCACAGAGAAAAGTGTTTTTTTTGGCCCTTCCAAAATGACCCCTCCTGTTTAAGCTTATTTGGACTGTAGAAGGGTCAACTTAGCATCCTGATAAAGTTGCGAGATTCTGCTGTTGCTCAAGTGTAAAGGGAGATCACATTATTTACTTCCTAACTTTAATTATACTGCATTCCCGTATTACCTTATATAATTTTCTGTATTTGCTTATTGTTTTCGGCAGAAACTGTGCAATACTTAAACAATGGTATGTCTAATCAAATGGTGACAGTTTTTCATAGTACTGTACATCAAAAGACTGTGGAACTGGACAGGACCTGCTCGGAAGACAAAACAGTGGAGAAAAAAATGTTTTAATTAATGTTTGAACAAGTGTTTTTGAATTCTCTGCAGGGCTGTGTCGGGTCTGGCATTGAAGACTCCTGGAGGACCAGCTGTGGGGATTAAGCCAGGTGGAGCAATGTCTCCAGCCCAGCCGCGCCCCTTCTCTGACCCAATCCCACAAACACAGCGAGCACAGAGAACACATCATCAAACCATGGCCAAACAATGAAACGGGTTAATATAGCTACTGCTACAGGGCAACCAATCACTCAGCTAACTGCAAAGAAGAGGCCACCAAGCCAAGAACTACAGCTAATCAACAGAGGGAACTGTTCAAATCTGTGGCAGGGAGACATCCTGTTATTTTACTCTGCTCATGGGATTATGTTTGTTCATTTGTCCAAATGTTTGTTCATTCACAAGTATTTACAGTTCTCGTTGTGTTGGAACACATGTTTAAGTGTATGTGAGGATTTCTATTTTCATGTTCCATTTTTTTAATCGTCTCCAGTTTGCAATGTTAGTCACTGTTCACTCCACCAGCCTGGCAGAATAGAAATTTCACAGTTAGAATCAATTAACCTGACCGCATAGTTTCGCTTTGTTTCTTCATGTGAACCAAACCGATTAGTTCTTGATCTTTTATTTTTGGGTTCAGGTCAACAAATTTAATGTGATACAGTATATTTATCATCAGAGAGTGAAGATAGGAAAAGTTGTTTGTAGCAAACCCTGACATGATCCTGACCATGAACCTTGACCCTGACAAGGTTGGTTTTCTTAACACCCGATCTGTAGTAATTACTAAAGTGCACAAGTTCACCAACCAGCAGCTCCGAAACCGGCCACAGCAAGCACTGTTTTGATTCACACAGTCAGATATTTGCTCCATATTTAGTTCAGCGTAATAATCTGAATGCGTTGTATTTCTGTTTTATTGCTTAGATCTTAGATGGCAGCTCACAAAGAAGCAGTGCCATCCTTCTCAGGAAATAACACTTTTTATTCTTTAAAACCTACATACCAAGAGCCAAGAGAAACTTGTCTGCTTAATCTACTCCTCCATTCCTTTTACACGTCTATTTGTGATATTTTTGTAGATCTAACATTTAAGATATTTTGATGTTGCATATAGATTTGTAATGCATAGTTTAATATGACTCTAACCTTAGTCTTTTTCGACCTTCTCTACAGCCTTCTGTTTCTGTTTTGTTGATGCTGGGATGTACGTTCCTCAGCCCACTCTGCCAGAACATGTATATTAGGACCGTGGGCTTGGTTTTAGTGCGAGTGTTTGTTTCTTGTACTGACCATCCAAAACAGTTCAAATGAAATAAAAAATCCATACTGATATCCAATGATTCATTTGAAACTTCCTTTAAATTTAAATTTAGTTATTTTTTTTTTTAATGTGTCAAAATGAGCAACAGCACAAGAAATGAGATTCCTTTTAGAATCAGTTTTTGGTGGCACTATGGCACAGCAGGTAGAAATCGGTATCCCCTCATTTTTTGTCAGCGGTATATTTATATTTGACACTTAAAATGTAAATTGTCGAGTCAAGTCAAATTAATTTTTATAGCGCTTTTTACAATTTAGCAGCTTTACAATATTATGTTATCCTAAAAGACCATTTCCAAATTGAGCAAGCTTAGGGCGACCGGGGCAAAGAGAAGCACCTAAATGTTGAATGATGAAACATTTAAAACCTTATAAAACCCTAAACCTTTGGTGTGAGATTAAGTAGCATATCTTTCCACCACCGATTTGTTTTGACTTTCATATGACCCTTCTAAAACGAAACAGGCCTTAGACTCCCATAAGAGGGCGCAGTAGTACAGTTTACGTGTATTCCCTATATTTTGTTTGTGTGGGCCGTTACGTTTTCTTATCAGCAGCAGTTCTAGGCCCTTCGATGGGTCAACTGCGTTCTACCTAAATGTGCATTGTGGCCAATAAGAGGATTAATTAATTTATCACTCATCATTTGGGAAGGGCGTTGGGAGAAGTACAAGTGGATATAAATAT
>JAUZST010094361.1:0-19114 GCA_034779995.1 Parotocinclus haroldoi
GTGTGTGTGTGTGTGTGTGTGTGTGTGTGTGTGTGTGTGTGTGTGTGTGTGTGTGTGTGTGTGTGTGTGCATACAATAATGGTTTCTTCAGGTTTTTTTTAACTAGTGCAATGCCAATTGCAGAAATATACTGTTCACAAAAATGATGCATGAAATAAGGAAATATCCTATAATTTCTGTGAGCAGTATATTAAACAACATATTTAATTAAGCCTGCCTAATTAAAATCACAGTCACTTCAGATCTTGTTTATTCACCGCATATAAAATAGCAGTAGCAAATGTAAAACAAGTCACACAGTGATAAACATTCGCCTTATAAACGTTAAAAACTAAACATGAAACATATCAAACTAAAGATAAAGCTGAGGTTAAGGCTCTAAACATATGTAGCTAGCTGGCTAATGTTATGTAAAATATGTCGTCAGCGAATGTTTTCTGTCATAGTTTTCGTTAATAAAATTAACACTTGTTCTGTGGACATTTTGCACACAATGCAAACAATGGCTTTCTGTGGAATACTGATATCCTGCTGCTGTAATATGATCTCCATCTCTATTGTTTCCACCCCTATAGGGTACATGTTCTTACCTTTTGGCTCGGCCATGCTGGGATGTGCCTGGTCTCCCATTTTTCAGCGTCGAGGCCAAGAACGAAAACCGTGGAATGACTTCTGTGTCCTGGCTTAGAGACGTCACTGTGGATGTCTACGGCCATCGGGTTACGCTACCAAAGGGAACCCTTGGCACTGTTCAGGTTAGTGTCCATGTGATTTCTGTTGTTCTCTATTCCTCATTTATCTGCCTCAAGCTGACATGGTCTTAATAATGAATTGATCTCAGGTTTATTGTATGGTTTCAGGTTGACAATCTGTTAAAGACTCTACCTGTTCAGCTCCAGTTAGGAGCTATCAGGGTATATCAGTCGGGTGTTGCGGTTGCCTTGGAGACTGACTTTGGACTCTTGGTAACATATGATGGGCAGCACTATGCTTCAATCTCCCTTCCCAGCTCCTACTTCAACAATACTTGCGGTTTATGTGGTAACTATAATGACGACCCCGCCGATGACCCGGTGCTGCCAGATGGTTCGCTAGCGGACAGCGTTGTTGAGCTGGGTGGAAGCTGGCGGGCCGAGGACACCGATTTCCGCTGTACAGATGGTTGTTCTCAGAACTGCAGCGTGTGTGAACCGGCTGCTGAAGTGTTCTACTTTCGGCCTGACTACTGTGGGCTCATTAACAAAACTGATGGGCCGTTTAGAGATTGTCGGGCAGTGGTAGACCCCACTGCGTTTGTTTATAGCTGCGTGTATGATATGTGCAGCAATCGAGACAACATCACCACTCTCTGCCAGGCTATACAGGCATATGCATTGGCGTGCCAGGCACTAGGGGTAAACATTAGACCGTGGAGGTCCCGTAGCTTCTGTGGTAAGTAATTCAACACTTTTTAAAATATTGCTCTTACAATACTCCCCAGACAAAAAAAAAATCTTACCTTGGGTGTAACTTTAGGTTCCTACAAAGAGCGCTGCATGAGGATGATCGGGCTATATATACCTACAAGGTGCATTCCGGAATTGCACTGCAGGCAGTGCAAAATTGGTTGAGAAGATGTATTGCGTTTGGGTTTCCAAAGGCCATAGTGTGAAGGAAGTGCATGAATTTGCAGGCGTATCAAAGAGTATGGTCATAGGTCTTCCAGCAGTGGCCAAAAATTACAGTCTACATGCAATTCTTGTTATAACTGTGACTAAAATATAGAACCAGTATGTTTCGGTCACAGCTGAATGATTTTTTTGAGTCTGGTGAGTCTATTTTTGTCATTATTGGTCTCGTTTCCAGTGTAGATGACATTTCTTTATCCAATTGACTTTCAGCTTTGCCATGCCCAGAGAACAGCCACTACCAAGTATGTACAAGTGCTTGCCCGCCTTCCTGCTCTGACCTGACGGCCCACTTGTACTGCACGCATCCATGCACGGAGGGCTGCCAGTGTGACCAGGGTTTCGTGCTTAGTGGCAGCAATTGCGTCCGTCGCTCCGAATGCGGCTGCGAGCGGGACGGCCTGTACTATGCTCTCAATGAAACCTTCTGGGCAGATGAGCTGGGTGAGGCAGGAAGCGGGTGTTTCCAGCGCTGCATGTGCAGCCCAGCAGGCAAGGTCACATGTTTTAATGACTCCTGCCAAGAAGGCGAGGTGTGCACGGCCGAAGTGGGGTTATTGGGGTGTTATCCTCGCAGAGATGCGATGTGTTCTTTGTCTCAGACATATATCTTCGCCACGTTTGACGGTTCGTCTATGCCTTTCCCGGATGAAAGCTCCTTTTATCTGGTGAAAACTTTGGGACGCCTGCCAGCTAATCTGTCAGCAGTGGAGGTGAAGATGGGCAGAAAGCTGGTGAACAAGGGTCCCACTTGGAAGAGACCAGTGGTCATCAGGGTTGCATACTTGGAGACGCAGATAGGTGGCTCTGATTTTGACATTGTGAAGGTTTGTGGAGTTTTTTTTTTTGGATTGTTTTTCTTCCAACGTCCAATCTAAGCGTGGTCAAGGTGTTTTGTTAGCTGCCAGATATTTGGATGTGGGTTTATATAAAGGTTATAAGGGTTTTTAAGGTTTTTATAGTTGGTCAGCTTCATATTTGGTCACAAGTTGGTCATATGCTCTCAGCATATAAGTGAAAGTCAAATAATGTTTAATTGTTTATATTTTCCCTAGATAAATGGTGAACAAGTTATCCTTCCCTACGTCCATCCCCTGGAACCGCTTGTGGTGTACCGTGCACCTGGCAACGCTACTGTAGTGGAATGGTCTGGTTTAATTCAAGCCCGTTACTCGCGACAAGGTTTTCTCAACATCTCTCTCTCTACACTTTTTTACAACTCATCATGTGGCCTTTGTGGCTTTTTCAACGGAGACCCCTCTGATGACTTCCGCCTGCCAAGTGGCAGACAGGCTGAAAATTCGGATCAGTTTGTGGAGGGCTGGAAGGCCATAGCCGATGATCTGACATGCAATGGTGATTGTGATGATCTCTACCGCATGTGTACAGACCTGCGACTGTACCAGAGCCCGTGGCTTTGTGGCAACATCAATGATCCAGCAAACAGTTCATTTCTAGCTTGCCACTTGGCTGTCAACCCCTCGCCCTTTTTCAGGAACTGTCTGTATAACATGTGTGTAAAAGGAGGTAACCGGTCAGCCCTGTGTTCATCCCTGCAGGCTTATGTTTCTGCTTGTCAGGATGCTCAGATCAACCTGGGACCTTGGAGAAGTGCAACCAATTGCCGTAAGATGTAGTCAAACCCTATTGAGAATGTAGGTGGTCTGTAGTTGGTACAGTGATTTTCATACCGTCTTCTCTCTCTCATCTTTAGCTCTGCCCTGCCCAGAAAACAGCCACTTTGATGACTGCACATCAGCATGCCCACTGACCTGTGAGAATCTGGATGAGCCAGAAGAGCCCTGCCCTTATCCCTGTTCCGAAGGCTGCCAGTGTGAAGAGGGCTTTGCCCTCCGTGATGGCCTCTGTGTGGCCCGCAGTGACTGTGGGTGCTTCTACATGGGACGTCAACTGGCCACCAATGACACCTTCTGGACTGACTGGGAGTGTCAAGAACGCTGCTTTTGCAATGGGACAGACAACAGTGTTTACTGCACCTTCTCCCCATGCCACTCTGAGGAATACTGCCAAGAAAGCAATGGCCTATTTTTCTGCCAACCACGGACCGAGGCTTTGTGCGTCGTAGCCGGATACGGGCACTTCTTACCCTTCGAAGGTGTTTCATTTGACCTTCAGAGCAGCTGTTCACTTCGTTTGGTCACTTCACAGTGTGAAGGACTTGAGGACAATGGAAATGGGAATGGAGGGGTGGACGGTGGTTTAAGTGGAGAAGCAGGTACAGGGGGATTACCTTGGTTCCGGCTCTCGGCCCTGAATGAGGAGAGAGATACAGGGCAAGCTATCTGGGTACAAGGCTTTGTGTTGGAGGTTTACGGATATGAAATTGAGGTGTCAAGAAGCTTTAAACACACTGTCACGGTGAGTTTTGAAACAGTACCCTCTATATGGACACAGAATACACAAACAGTGATTAAATGCTGATCAGTTGGATTATGGTGGTGGCTTGATTGGTCATAATCACAAGAAATCGCTTCTAATTTTTATAGTCACATTTTCTGAAAGTCAAACGCTTCATGCTTATGTCACAAAGTGAATTTAGCAGACCAGTGATGCTTGGAAAAGCTTCCAAAGAGCTGAAGGACATCAAGATTTAAGAGAAAAGATGCTGTTGTTGTTGGAGGCTCTATGTAATACAGGGAGAATACCAGAGAAATGGAAATAGAAAGTATATACAGAAATTGTGCTTAACCCAGAGCTGACAACAGGTACAAATAAATGTGAATGACATATTAAAATGCCACTGTTTCTCTGTTTTTTGAAAGGTAAATAAAGAGCGTTTGTACCTGCCTCTGAAGTTGGACCTGGGAAATGTTAACATATACACAATGGGAATACAGCTGCTAGTGGAAACTGACTTTGGGCTTAAGGTGGAGTTTTTTAAATTGTTATAAACAATTACACAAACAGAGCCAAATACTGGAATTTCTTTTAAAAACCTTGCTTTTGCTGGTCAGGTTTGCTGGGCGGCTCCAGCACCAGTCTCACTGAACTCTGGTTTGGTGTCGCTGTTGCAGCGCCAGGGTATGATCCCCTGTCCTCTTCCATTTTCCAAAACACAACCAATTATGTGTGTACCTGGACTGGAACACAGTCCCCACAGTCATGGAATAGGGTGGACCAAAAATGTTTTGCTAAATATGAAGACTTGCCTAAAATGGTAATGCTTAGGACTGTTAATAACCCTCTCCTTTTTCTAGGTGGCATTTGACTGGAATACTCTACTACTGCTTTCCCTGCCCCGATCCATCTTTAATGCCACTTGTGGGCTATGCCAAGGAATGCCCATCTCTGGTCCTTCTCTCAGTGTCAGCGAATGGGGGATGATGTGGGCAGAGCGTGGCACCTTCTGTCAAGTTGGGTGTGGTGACTCCTGCCCTCGCTGTGGATTGGTTGAAAGAGGAATGGGAGCTGAGGTCGCTGCTCCAGTACAAACAATAGAAGGCATGGGCAGCAATGACAATAATGATGCTAATCCAGGAAACCGTTTCCACCTGGCTGAGGGCTTGTATGTTTATGTGGAACCAGAAGCTGTGAGGCTGTGTGGACTTATTATTGATCGTGGAGGTATTTTTGCTCGCTGCCACAGCAAGGTGGCACCAGCTTACTATTATCAGAGCTGCCTGCAGGATACATGTGTGGATCAGGGGGCACGGGAGACCATCTGCAATTGGCTCCAGATCTACGCCGGCACCTGTCAGATCCAGGGAGTGCCTGTGACAGGATGGAGGAGTGCTACACCCTGTGGTGAGGCAAATAGTTTGGTACGGGCTAGGCTAAGATAAGATAAGATAAGATAAGATAAGATAAGATAAGATAAGATAGACAAAAAATAGACAAATAAACTCTACAGTATATACAGTATGAATAATAAAAATTCTCTTAAGATTAAGAACACTAAACCTTAAGAACTCTTAAGATTGTATTGCACAGGGGTAAGGGAAGACCAAGTCGATAAAGTCAAATAATTCAAATAAGTTTTTTTTGTTTGTAGTGTTGTCATGCCCAATGAACAGTCACTACTCGAGCTGTATGACCGTGTGCCAGCCTCAATGTGCCCCTGCACGTGGCCAGAGAGACTGCAACCAGCACTGTGTGGAGGGCTGCCAATGTGATCAAGGCTATGTGCTCAATGGCAAGAGCTGTATCCTTAGCCAGAACTGTGGTTGTTACACTGATGGCAAGTACTATGAGGTGAGAGAGATCATTGTCACAGAAATGAAAAGAGATTTTTTACTTATTTTAGGGGACGGCACTGTGGCTCGGTGGGTAGCACTGCCAGCTCCCAGCAAAAAGGTCCTGGGTGCAATCCCAACGTGGAACGGCTTGTGTCCTTTATGTGTAGAATCTGCATTACTCCGGGTGCTCTGGTTTCCTCCAACATTGTAAAGGCATGCGTGTTGAGTTAACTACGGATTATGCTAAATTGCCATTGACTTGAGTATATATATATATATATATATATATATATATAATTTTTTTTTTTCCCCAGCATTTATCAGACGCTCTTATCCAGAGCAACTTACAATTGTGGGTTAAGGGTCTTGCTCAAGGACCCAACTGTGGCAGCTTGGCAGAGAGCAACGTTAACCCGAACAAAACCTATTTTCTATTAACTTATTAGGCTGTTTGTATCAGATAACTAAATGTAAATTCATGTGAAATCAAATTCTGCTTAATTGGAATGATACTTATAGCCATCCTGCCAAAAACAGCAAAGGCCAACATGTGTTATGTTTTGGATGCTGCTGATCAATATTTTTGCTGGTCTTGTTTGTAATCCTGGTTGGGCAGCATATCCAAAATGGAACATAAACTAGTATTTGCTATCAACGACATAGGGGCAAATATTTACGAAAGTTTTTTCGGATTTACCAGCATGGCAGCATCCCAAACTTCACAAATCCCCTGCTAAAAACAATAAAGATTGAAATATATAATGTTTGGATACTTTTCACCAGCTGATCCACCACCAAACTGGTGCTAACTAGTATAAAACAGCTTGGACCAGCATGAAATTTCGGACAACTAATTGACCAGCAACCATGTTATGTTTTAGACAAATTAACGTTAATCATACAGTCATGTGGCCATCCAGAGCAGACATTTAGATGTAAGAGTTAGCCATAATGGAGAGGTCACCCAACAACACTATGTGCCTATCCCTTTTGTCTAGTAATTTGGTGTTGTCTTACTTCCTTTCCCTTCCCGTCTCTTTGCTCTATGTCCCTCTTTCATCCCAGCCCAAGCAGCTGTTCTGGAACAGCGACTGCACCAAGCGTTGTCAGTGCATTGGACGCAACTTGGTTCAGTGTGACCCACGACGCTGCAAGTCCGAGGAGGAGTGTGTGTTACGCCATGGTGTTCGTGGCTGCTTTGCTCGCCGCAACCAGCATTGCGTGGCATCGGGTGGAGGTGTGTTCCGAACTTTTGATGGTGCTTCCCTCCGTCTGCCTGCCTCCTGCTCCTTCGTCCTCTCCACCATCTGCCACAAGCTTCCTGAACTCTCCTTTCAGCTCATCGCCAACTTCGACAAGTGGAGCACGCCCAATCTTACTACCATTTCACATGCGTACCTCTACATCAATGAGGAGAAAATCCTCATCTCTGGCAATACTGTCAAGGTCCACAATCCTTTGTAATCTTGATTATTAGTTGTTGTTGGAACAGAAAGTCTAGGGATCATTTGGGTACAGTACTGATGATGCAAAGGGCTGGAGAATAGGTCTCTGTGAGTGATGGTAAACAGTGAGGGTCTGATTTGGGCAATTCTAATTTTCAGCCATTGATCATTAGGATTCCTGAATCTTTCTGCCCCTCTCTCTCCCTCCCCCCAGGTAAATGGGACTCCTGTGTCTGTGCCTTTCGTAACAGGCCTGATGACTCGCATCTCCACTTCGGAAGGTTTTCTAGTGATAGACACGCCGCAGGACATCCAGGTCCGCTATAACCGTTTCAACACACTCAGTATCACCATGGGACCACGACTCCAGAATAAAGTGTGTGGTCTGTGTGGGAACTTTAATGGTGACCCCAGTGATGATTACATCACCTCCCGTGGCAAACCAGCAGTTAGTGCACTGGAGCTTGCACAGAGCTGGAAAACCAATGGCATGCAGAACAGGTTTGTTTTACTTAAACAATGGGGTCGACGATCATAAGGCATTTTGAAATAACTTGAGTTTTCCTTACACTTGCTACCCTCTATCTTTTGCACAATCTGTCATTTTGTCAATTTCTCCTTGATTTTCCAGCTGTGATGAGACTCAGTATGTGGCGCTGGCCCAGTCCTGTGATAACACTGATGTTTTGGAGCTGCAAGGCGAAGACAGCTGTTTGAAACTCACTCAGCTAAAGGGCTTTTTTCAGCCATGTCATGGCTTGCTGGACCCCCACCCCTTCTACCAATCCTGCTATCTGGATGGCTGCTACAACCACCGCAAGGCGCAGGTGTGTGGCTCCATGGCTGCCTACGCTGAAGCCTGCAGATCCTTTGGCACTTTGACTACCAAGTGGATTGCCCAGGAGAACTGCTGTAAGGGCACACTGCCACCTACAGGACAGTTGTCTGTTTCCAGCAGGTTTTTGAAACGATGATGAACGCACTAGACAGTGTAAATGCCTCTAGTGGCTGCATGGTGCGTTCTGTGTATGGGTGCTAACTTTGTGCCTGGACCTGTCTTTAGCAGAATGGATCTACGACCCCTGCGCAGGAGAGATCTGCACAAACAACACATGCGAGCAGGAGAATGGGGGAGACCTGTGTGGTTGTCCAGAACTACCCAGTACTGAAATCAGTAAGGCGGCAAGGATAAAGGCGTGCTTGTGTTCACATGAGGCAGAATCTGCTCTCTATATGGACATAAATACTTTTGAACTTTTAAAATGAGTGCATTACAATAGTTTCCTTTCGTGTTTTTGGACTTGTCTTTCTCGTCCATTGTCCAGGTGAAGATGACATTATTCAAGCCGAGGTGACCTGCAAACATGCTCAGATGCAGGTGTCCATCTCCAAGTGTCGTCTCTTCCAGCTGGGCTTCGAGAGGGAGGACGTGCGCATCAATGACCAGCGCTGTGCCGGCATTGAGGGCGAAGACTTCATTTCCTTCCACATTAACAACACCAAAGGCCAGTGTGGCTCTATAGTGCAGGTACAGTCAATGATTAATTGAATTAATTAAAAAAAAAAAACACTCTACCAGCAGTATAATAATATAACTTGATGTAACTAATGTCTGTCAGTCCTACCTACCATGCAACAGAAGACTTGATGTCACATGTTTTCTTGAATAACATCACATAGCAGTAGAAGCCGAAGAAGAGTGCCACAGAAAATCACAGCCATGATGATGTTATTTACACTAACACACTGCCTTGAGTACTCTTTTGCTTTTATACAATGCTTTTTTTTTAACAAGAAAACAAATCAATTAAGCCCTGAATTTCATACTGAATTTGCTTTAATACTGGCCATACCTTCTGCCAAAAAGTAGTTGCTATGCAACAATTAGAGCTATTTTACAATTCCCTACCCCTGATCTAATACAGTATGCTACAAAAGGCATATGGTTTATATCCATGGTTCCCAACTGGGGGTTGGTAATAAACACATAAGCACATTTTTACCTAAAGATGTATTTTATTATTTATTTTATATAGTTTTTGCCAATAAAGATTTGACCATAAACGTATTAATTATGTAATTCAGTTTATTCTTACTAATGTCATCTAGGATACTTAAATAGTTTGAGCCCCTTTTTGAGATATGGTCTTCCCAAAGTTTTTTCTTTATAACATTTAGGGAGTTTTTCCTTCCCACCATTGCCCTATATGTGCTCTGTTAGGGCTGAAACGAAAAATCCCAGAATTGAATATGATTAATGAAATATCCCCATTTTTTGTAAGCAGTGTAGTTGTATTTTGAGGCAATGCTCCATTGTAAAAAAAAGAAAAATCCCTGTGGATGTAAGTTTAAATTGACTTGATGGGGAGCCAATGCTCTAATATTCGGACCACTGTGACATCTGAGTACCACTTTCTGCAAGTAAGAAGTTTAAATGTAACATAGTTGGTAATTGTAGTCTCTGACTTTCTGTTGTTATCGATTAAAGCACATTTTGGTGCCCATTCCCCAAGTGTCACCTCTTCATTTATACTGCTCAAAACAGTAAGGGCTATTTATTTTTTTTGTGAGCAGTGAAGATACCATGAACTTTATTTTCTAAGACGATTTCTCAAACTGGACTGTGCATGATCACTGGGTGTTCAATGACTGAAAATAATGTTAGCTCTTTATGTTCGTAGCAGATATTAGAAATTCATTTTGCAGTCATTTTCCTCTCATTCTTCCCATAATGCAGGCTTCACTGTGGCAGCATATCTAATCAGACTCAAAGTAATGAACTTGTCTGTACGTTTGTACGTTCTTCTTTGTGTTCAGTCTAACGGAACACACATCATGTACAAGAACACGGTGTGGATCGAGAGCGTCAACAACACGGGGAGCGTGGTGACTCGAGACAAGACCATCAACGTTGAGTTCTCCTGCGCCTACGAGTTAGACATCAAGATCTCCCTGGAGACTGTCCTCAAACCCATGCTGAGGTCAGGGTTTAGCTGTGGCTATTTCCCTACAAGCTAGGCCTTACAATGAACACCATGAAAGCAAAATGGGTTGGAATAAGATATTAATAATTGGTAGATGCAATCTGCTCAGGCATTCTGCTCAAATATCGGCTTGCTTACTTTTAGCAGCCATTAATAGGCCATTATACTTTAACACAGTGGTTCACAGTCACGAAAAATCACAGGCTCACTGGCTATTGGTACAAAGGAGATGAAGCTGATTCCCATGTTGAAATGCAAGCAGTTGGACCTATTATATACCTATTATAACAAACAAATCAACCACAGTTTTATTTCTACCAATTAAAATGAAGGTTTTTGAACCCATTGGCATGACATCAGTGCTTCTATATAGATGTCTGCACACACGTGATAGGGTCATTCAATCTAGGTATCTTGACGAGCTATATCTGCAATCAGGGCCTCACTGAGGTGTTTCTGACCTCAAAAGAAAAAAGATCTTTGCAAGGCAAAGCAGGCTCGGGTCTCACATTAGCATTGCCTACCTGCAAACTTCTGTAAAAAATGCAGATAATATGCTTACCATTACGCTTAGTAATAATAATAATACTAAGTAATACTAAGTATTAGTATAATAATATTATTAATATAATAGTAATTAGTATAATAATAATAATAATAATAATAATAAAAAGAAGAAGAAGAAGAAGAAGAATAGGCTAATAAAACAATAAACATGTAACCTCATAATTATAAAAAAATAGCCTAGTAGTGATGATAGACCTACCACGACTCATAGTAATAATAATAATAATAATTGGACCAGCTTGCAAAAGGTTGAGAACCCCTGCTTTAACAGAACTACGTTCAGATCATTTAAAAGGAATAATGTAAGAGATTAACCTAAATGTTAACAAAATACAGAGTAAAATGATGATTGCAATCTTACTGCTAGGAATTGACCTGCCCTTAGTTTGTGCTTTGTGCAACCTATTCTAGAGTGGTTAACTCCTCTTAAGCAGCACATGATGATGATATAGCTTGGCATCTGGGTCAGGTTTGCTACGTAACTAAGAAAAGTGAATACTGCAATTAGGCGTGGACCCTCCTGCATTTCTTTGGAAAATCATTCTCAAATGATGGAAACTCCATATCCACCTGTTTCTGAGAGGTTTATTTGATCTCTCTCAGTCAGTGCAACTTTCTGTAATCATCTAAGGTTGCCAACACAGATCTGCACTGAGGAAGGGTCATTATGAAAGTGAATCAGTGAATCACTTGGTGAATCGAGAGTTGAAGCCTTAACCTTCAAATCTCAAGTCCCTTCAAGTAGCTCAAGTCAAGTCTGCTATAAGTCAAGCAAGTCTCAAGTCATATGAAATTTTGAACTCCAGTTTCTACATTTCATTCAGTCATAAGTGTGGTCATGAAGAGTTTTTGGTTTTGGACTGTGGGAGGAAACCGGAGTACCCAGAGTAAACCACACAGAACCCAGGACCCAGGCCGCTCCACCTTGGGATTGAACCCAGGGTGCCCCTTGCTTTGAGGCAGCGGTGCTACCCACCGAGCCACCGTGCTGCCCTAGTAATAATGATAATATATTATAATTCATTACATTATATAAATATCACTTTACATTACATTATATTTCGGGATCATCTTGGTCTCAGCCACTCCCAGTCTTGGTCTTGACTCAGACTTGGCTCTAGCGGCCTTGACTACAAAACTACAGCTTTGTGTCGCATTATTAATCACTTTTCATTGTACCAGTAGTTCCCAATGTATTCTCACATGCAGTACTTTATGTTTCTCTTTATAGAAGCTTGACAGCATGATTACGGTCACTCACTCTCGATCACTCTCTCTCACTTTCATTCCACAGTGTAATAAACCTCACCCTTCCCACCCAGGAGGGGAACTTCATCACTAAGATGGCTTTGTATAAGAACTCCTCGTACCGGCAGCCGTACCGTGAGGGTGAAGTGGTGCTCAGTACGAGAGACGTGCTGTTTGTAGGTGTCTTTGTGGAAGGAGCAGATGACAGCCAGCTCATCCTGATAGTGAACATGTGCTGGGCCACGCCATCTCGTTACAGCAGTGACCGCCTCCGCTACATCATCATAGAAAGAGGGTGAATACACACTTGAAAATGTTTAAGGGTGTGTGAGAGGCAGAGTTGGGTAGAGCAGCAAATAATACTGTAACATTTATAAACGTGTTACTTAAGTGAAATTATCTACGTATGTGAATAATTACTTGAGTAATAGTAATAAAGAGTCTTGGGAAAAGTGCCTTAAACACCCAGATACACTCATTGGCAAACAAATAGCACACCAAGTAGGAGTTGTTGGGATTAACTGAAACGTTACATGTGAAATGAATAATGATCGTTGTAAGTGATTACAGTATTATAGCAAAAAGTTATGTTTATTGAGCCAAACTGCTCACTTGAAAGGAGGATCTATTACCCTGCTATGCCGGCTCTAGCCTGGATACATGATGTGATATGATTGATCACTGGAGGAATAGAGTGGCACATTTTCCACAGATGTTGCAGCTGGGCCTGAAGATCGTACACAGTCACAGTTCCCAGATTCAATTTGCCAGGCCAATGAAGCGTTGCAATGTGGAAGAGAAAATTTCTGAGAAAACCTTGCTGTGCTGAGAACTGCCAGTTTTAAACCTCGCCATGTCCTGTACATATCGCTGATTTGCTAGTGTGCCTTGTGTCACTACTAGGGACCGTTGTATGCACTGGCTTCTCAAGAGCTCACCACAAGGCCTCCATCCTTGAATCTGACAATCATTGGATCCCAAACGGAAGCTGGATTTGTTGCAGTAGGCAGTACAGTTTCTAGTCCATAGCAGTCCAGGTTTCTCATTCACAACACCAGCAATCCAACATTTTCGTCTGGGTGTGGGCTTTTTTTTGTCAACGAGTATATAGAATGAATTGTATTTAAAATGATGTACAGTATTTATGTATAGCATTACATTGGCTGCAGTAGATGCTCTTACATACTTACTTAGAAATCTATTTCTGATAACTAGATGGTAAGCAGTGGCTTTTTACATAAACCTGGAGAGCAGCACTGGCATCCCATATACCACAACACACCACAACACACCATGGACCATTTAAAATTCCGTAACACAAAATGCTTTCGATATACACAGCTAGTTACCAGTGCAGCACAAACCATATTTCTCCCCGTCTCAGTAGAACCAGCCTCTTCACGTCACGTAAAATAAGGATACCAAGCACACGACTTACCTTTTATTTAATCCGACGAGTTAGTTCTGAAATTGCAGACAGAACATTACTTTCATTTCGACTGTAGCTAACTCTTAGCTTAATTTAAAAAATGGCTTAACGCTAGGATATACAAGCACGTATGAGGCGGCTTTGCCTGGTTGATCTTAAATTTTAAACAATTCTTATTTGAATATAGCAAATCAAACAATGCAAATGCATTCACAGAAAGACCATTGGTTGCTTACTTATAAAAGGAACCTTATTAAAGCACCATTTTATCATCAAATATTGTGCCTTACATAGGTTTGAATTATTTTCCATCTGCAATCTGTAATCTTTCTCTCAGGACAAGCACAGACTTGATGCCACACACTGCACATAGCCCTACATATTCAGCTAGTGATTTGCAGCAGAACAGACAGGGCCAGCTATCGGAAGGGGGTATTGGAAGGTGTTTGGCACCTTGGGTCTCCATACGAGGACATTACATTTTGGGCTAGCTACACCTTATACTTCTTTCTGCTTAACTTAGATCTTTTGTCTTCCTGTGGAGAATTTCACAAGTAGCAAGTAGGTGTAACATAATTCCTACAGACAGAATTAATTCCCTGGCAAATCACCAACACCAACACCGCTAACAGCATTATGTCAAACGTTCCTTTAAATGTCTGATATTGGTTCTGAAAACCATGGCGTGAGAGTGCTTCATTAAAGCAAAACCAGTTTTTCATATAGTCGTCACTGTATTATTTGATTTGTTTTGCTTTCGGTTGTGGATGGATTAGAGCATTGCTGAACAGTCTTAAACGGTGGCAGTGAAAGAGGTTGTACCTAGGTGGTTTTCCACCAAGTCGGTTCAACTTTTTCTCCACCCTCTATATCAGAGTCTTTAAATAAGTAGTATCAACATTGGTGAAGAACCTTGACCTTGAACTGCAACAGATACCACTGAGATGAACTGGAATGCTAGAAGTCATAGTCATGTGAAGCAGCAAAAGGGGATAAACTCAATAAACTCAACTAAATACTAATACCCATACTTTTAGAAGTAAATTGTGAGTCTTCCAAAATCTTGGCTACATTCTTCTTGAGTACATTTCCTATGCCACTTTAGTCACTCAAATTTTATCATGAAGAATGCTAGGGTTAACACTAAACAGTTCACATAATTTCATACCTTGGTCGTTGGTGCACGTTCTCGCTGTGTTTGTTTGAGGTTTCTTGTAATAAAAAGAGGTGTTTAGGGATACTGGTCTCTTCAGTGTCTCCCAGTGAAAGTGAGTGAGGTTGTGTGTGGCCTACAACAGATTGGCACCCTGTTTAGGGTAAGTTCCTGCCTTGTGCACTGTGCTAATGGTTAGACCATGGCTCCGTACGAAGCTGGATGAAAATGAGCGTATGTATTGTTTTAGATATTGTTATAATCAGTGCCGTTCGTTTCATCTCAACTTTGGGGAACACGCTGCTCACACCAATACAATTGTATTTGTATAAAAAATAGCATTTAATATTATTATTATTATCATTAATAAGAAGAAGAAGAAAGGTCCGATCTAACAGCCAGGAGAAAACAATCAGTTATGTGAGATTTTTGGCTGGGTACAAGGTAGAATGTAAACCCAGAGCCGTCCCATTATCGGATTACCCAAGTACATGCTAATTACTCAATCAGTTATTGTTTTTTTATGTGTATTTAAACACACTGAGTATAGTTTCACAAACAACTGTTGTTTCTTAGAAAGGGAGTGCTTCAACACTAGGTCATTAGGACAGTCTATTGTGTGTCTCTTTGGACATGGTACTAACCCATGGGAGTGTGTGCATTCCAGGTGTCCTAACATTAAGGACAACACCATTGGCATGGCTGAGAATGGCGTGTCTTTGACCTGCAGATTCCACGTCACTGTTTTTAAGTTCATTGGTGACTATGACGAGGTCCACCTGCACTGCGATGTCACGCTATGTGACTCCGACTCCAGTACATGCAAAGTGGTGAGAACCCAACAACAAACACTGATCACACCAGTATCCACAGTGGGCTCTAGACATTTTGGCGCCATTGAACCCGATGAGTTAAAAAAAAATCAAGTTTGGAGTTAAGAGGACATGAAGAAATTGAGAGATGCCCGACCATTAATTGAAGTGAATGTACTTTACTTATTCCTAGAACTGTCCACACAACAGAAGGAGCTACTCTGACTATAGTCAGCAGCAAAAAGAACACATATTGTCAGTGGGACCAATCAGAAGACGAGGTACAGTGCATTAAGAAGATATATGGTATGTGTATGTGTACATGATAGAGCATGTATGGGTGTGTATATGTACATGACAAGGCATGTATGGGCGTGTATGTGTGAAGCTGATTAGCTGCATAGAACGGAGCAAGGTAAATGCAAGTGGGACCTTACAGGTACCTGTGTGTGTCTTTTGCAGAGTCGGACTGGTGTGAAGAGAATAATGGTGGGTGTGAGCAGATCTGCACCAGTCAAGTAACAGGTTCAGTGTGTAGCTGTGTGACTGGAATGCTACAGAGAGATGGGAAAAGCTGCCGTGGTGAGCTGGTCCACAAACACACACACACACACACACACACACACACACACACACACACACATAAACACACACACACCTCCACTTTTAACAAAGACATGCTTTGACAGTTTAGAAAAATGACGAAATGAAAGCATCTCTTTTGTGTCTTCCATGATCAACTTTAGACACTGTAATGAACAACTCAAAACCTGTCTACCCACACACACACACACACCTACACATAGACACAAATACACACACCAAGGCTCACTGGCTGTTCTCATTCCTTATAACTCAATGCTACAGCAAAATGGCTCTCGGTATGTGATAAAGAAAACGAAATCAAACACTCCATGCATCTCACACACCCACACACACACACGCACACACTCGCAAACATATATTTGCTGAACATTCACTGACAGGACACACAGCGTATTTGTATTTATCTGTCTTCTTTCTTTATAGCAGCGTTTATCCATCCATTACACCATTTGTTCATCCAACACTCAAGCCACATTCATGTCCATCTTGAATTCACCTAAATCCAACAATGTTTCCATCCATCCACTTTTCAATTAACCAATCCACATACATTTATTTATCCATTATCCATCATTGAATCCATTCATCAGTCCACCATCAATATCATCAATCAGCCCCATTCACTCATTATTCTATCATCCATCCATCTATACACACACCAGTCCACCAACCCATACATCCATTTATCAATCCATCATTCGATCGATCCACCCATACATACATTAATCCCCCAGTATTTCATCATGTATCCAGTTATCCATCCATTCATTTATTAATCCATCAATTCATCATCCATCAATATATTTACCATACATCAATTATCCCCATTCACTCATCCAACCATTCATGCACACATCAGTCATACATCAATTAATTGATCTGCTATCTGTGAATGACGTCTATTAATCACTCATTCAGGCATCCATCATTTATTCTATCCCTCCACCCATTGATTTATTATCCAAGCTTTAATCCACCCATCAATTATCCACCACCTAGCCACACATCAATTCAATCAGGGGTAGGATGCACTGTCCACATTGCTTAACCTAGAGATCAACCTGCATGAAAAGCTTTAATTGTAACTAGATAACACAATGGGCTTATTTCCAAATTTTGTGAGATTATCATAACATTTACATGCTTTTAAATGCTATTGCCTTGCTGCTTCTTTCTTAACCTCAGTACAGCATAAAACAAACTACCCTTTACATTTCTAAAGAACACCAGTATGTATATCAGAGGAGACGTGGAGAGTGAGCTGTGCCTCTCGCTCATGGGCAGTTTTCTGTGGGAAGTAGCCATGGTTTGTACAAACATAGCATGAAGCGGCGTGTAAAACCATTATGTAAAATTTCTAAATAATACTAGTAATTTGGGCCAAATTTAGCAGCCAATAAAACACATATTACACTGCAAAACCAAATCACAAAGATACTGTGAACAGGATATGGGTAGCGTTTTATCCCCCTCCAAAACCCTGAGGAGGACACATCCCTAGCGCACATCCCTATCCATCCACCCATCCATGCATCTTACAACCATGAATCTACCCATCAATCTGTCGCCTATGCAATATTTTATCATGAATTCATTCTGTCGTTGTTCTTCTCGTTATTCATATCTTCTTCCGTCTGTTTCTGCATAGCTACCAGTTCCAGCATGGCTCTCCAGCCCTTTGCTCCTCTGTTCGCCATTGGTGTGGGCGTCATGCTCCTGCTACTCACACACGCCTCTGTGTTTCTGTCCTAACACCAACTAAACTGTAGCGAGGAGGAGGAGAGCTGAGACAAAAAGAGACTGACAAAGGAGTGAGTGAAGAGGAGTGTTGTAACCAAACCACAAGCTGCATCCCAGAGGAGCGCCGCGCATCGTCCCTGCAGCTTTTCTCCACCTGACTCGACCAAAAGACTGTGATCAAACGCTCCTCATCTGCACGGACACACTCCTGAAACACAGTACCACTCGCAAAAAGAAAAACGATCCGTCACTGGGAAAAAAGACACGTGGCTCACGATCCACGTCAGTCTGAGTTTATTAGGCATAGATTGCTAACGAATATCACACAGATTAGCAAAGAGAGATTAGTGAGTGCAGTTTAGTAGATTTTGTTGACATCTGATCAACAGCACCTTGTGGGAGCTCATGTGCCACATCTATTTATGGTTGATTTCAAGTTTTCTTCAAACTCAAGTTCTCAAGATTTGCTACATTTGCTACATTGAAGTATTTTTCAGATCAGTGCTTGCACTTTGTTTGTATTTGCAAGTGTCGTTGATGATTTATGGATGACTAGGAGATTGACGCTTGTTTTACTTGGAAGAATTGTGTAACTCATGAAACAAACTCATGCCCCATGAAGAAGAAATATGTTACCGACTCAAGTATTTCACAGTAGTCTTGCTTTCACACGGTTAGTAATAAAACCTGTATATACTGAACACTCGTGAAGGATCTTGTATCGTGCGATTCTAAATATTTTCAACAAATTATTGGATTATCGATGTTCCCCCATCCTCCTTAACCCCTGCTTATTCTGACCAGGGTCGCATGCAAGGAGCTAGAGCCTAACCCCAAATTTACTGGCGACAGTCCGTCTCCAGGTTCTGTAATAACATCACTCGACAAGCCCCATCCAGATTTGACCTCAACCATGGACAACCATGTCCAGCATTGCCATATTATGCTAGCAATGAAATCCAGACAAGGTGTCCAGTCCAGTTATGTCAGAATACTACATAATATATAACACATAAATAAAATGGATTTTCCCAGCAGTATGGTTGATTTCCATGCCTTACTTGACTTTCAACATATCCAACTAGCTAGCTAGTTAACATAGCTAATAAGCTTTTAAAATAGCAGTTCCATTGCAGAGCCTTTCAAGACACCAATCAGCCTAACATGCTCTTTGGACTGTGGAAGAAAACTGGAGTACCCAGAGTAAACCCACACGCTCACAGGGAGAATTCAGACCCAGAGCTAAGGACCTTCTTGCTGTGAGGCG
>JAUZST010094372.1:0-19113 GCA_034779995.1 Parotocinclus haroldoi
GTGGCCTGAAATGAGGCAGGCCGGCAAGTTGGGAAGTTAGTTGGCTTTTCCTGTAATTAGCAGGTTGCTTGCTACAACAATAATGTAGCAATGACTCGGCTAGCTGGCTAATATTAGAGCCGGGTAAAACTTTATATAGTGTCCGAAATTAACGTGTTTAGGGAACTAATAACCAAGGCGGCGTCCCAAATCGCGTCCTGTTCTCAATATAATGCTGTCTGTTAATTGGTTGGAGACCTCGTTTAGTAATTAGGATGAGGTTTGGGACGCAACCTTAACTTGACCGAATTTGTTTTAGATGTATTTTAGCTATAATGATTGCAGCTAAGAACAAACTGCAGTTGGCAGACTAAAGGTTAAACATGTCGTTTTGATATTTTCCGCAGTTCTAACCCTCCAGGTATATTCACCTTGTATAGAGATAAATGAAATAAATGATGATGAAGCACAAGAAGCATATATGACAGGGAATGAATTACTGACTAACGAGGAGGATTATGTCAAGCTGCCACTGTGTGGTCCTAGATCAAGACCCTTAACCAACAATTAAAATAAATAATCTGTATTATATATATCGTGTTAGGTATCCCAAAAGTCTATACCCTGGGAGGAAGGGACATTTTAATTTGAACTGCATGTAAACTGCTTTTTTGAAGGGGGGGGGTCAATTTAAGTTTTTAACGTCTATTTATATTTTAATGAACCAACATGTATGTATGGTAGGTATGTGGAATCGTAAATAAAGTAAAAACGTTTTAAATGTGTCATTCAGATTGATTATAATGGGGGAGGGGGATGGGGTATGTATGCGTTTTATTGAGCCCAAGGGAAAACTTTGGGGCCATGTTTTATTGTGCCCTTTGACCTCTTTTATTTGTGCCACCCCAAACCATAATAAGGATGTGTTTGTCCTGTTACTGCAGTTACCTCTTAAAAGGTACCAAGCATGCGGTTTGTTGGTACCAAAGGCAAAAGATTAAGGTTTGAATCTCCAGAGACATGGGTTTGTATTTCAGAAGATAAAATGTTATTAGTGTTATATGTAGTCACCCCTTGGTCATGTTACTTGAATTGTTTTTTGTTTTTCCGGTAATGAAAACGCGTTAATCCGCAACACCTGTAGGTAACGCTCGTGCATGAGAATGGAGTTATTTAATGCCAAACGTAGGCACAGAACGTGGTGTTACGCTCTCTCTTTCATACGTTACGTTGTGTTAAGTGCTTGTTTAGAAAGAACTGAACTGGACAAGAGGTGTCGACTTATTACTACATACAGTAGAACGCATACAGTGTAAGGTTTTATGAATGTAGCATTGTTAAGTCAGACGGATACAGTTGTGTTTTATTGGTCCCAATGGCAGCGTTTTGGAAATGGCTTGGATTTGAACCCTGGCCCTTCAACTTGACAGAAAAACACTTGGAACAACACCTGCAAGTGTGTGTATATATATAAAATTTCAGTCCATCATACTGGGCTTTTTGCTATTTCTGCCAAATCCATTGGAGGTTTCGTCCTCCTTCCATTTCTTGTCGTCTACAGTCCCGGTTTCTCTGAATTTGCTTATGAGGGAGGTAACGCTGCTGGGTAATCGGTGATCTTTCTGTGGGTCGGTGGCTATGATACGGCAGCTGTGTTCCTCAGACGTAAGAATCGCCAAGTCCATCTTCAGTTACCTCTAATGATCAACAAGAGTTTTGAACTTTGTGTTGGTATCCTTTGAACCTGAAGAGATGTGATTTCAGTTGATTTCTGAGACGAATCTGATCTTCTTTGATGACCACCTTCCTATTGCCTTTGATCCAATGTGGTGGCCTTCAAGATGGCAACCATGTTCCAGACACAACCTAAAAGATGGGCCTCCTCAGCCATTACGTCATGGGGTGTTCAGATATACAATGTCCCGTATGTTTCTGAAATAAGTGTGACCCCTTTGTATCCATTTTATATGCAGAAATTGGGGGATGCTTCAAAATGAAATCTCCCCTATAACGTATGTGAGAAACTTTTCTGCACCTTCAGTTACCCAGATAGAAAACTTCCCTATTTTGACATATGATAATAGTTGCCTAATTCTGAAATTTGCTGACAAAGTGAAAACCAAGCGGTTTTTAACCCTAATTATTCATCGTTTTAGACGGTCCCTGTGACTTAAAGCTAAGACCAACCTGCTGGAAAAGGCATTTTTTTTAGGAATTGGGATTTTATCCTGAGCTGCTCTTGCAACATGAAGCACTAGGGAATTACGGGATGGGCTCTGGACTCTCATTGCAACCCTGATCAGCATCATTGGGGTCAAATATGAAGTCTGACTTTTTCTTTTATGCTGAGCACAAAAATGAGGGGAAACTTTAAACTGAAAAATCCCCTAATGAAAGCTCGTTTGTGAGCTGTTGTCTCGTGCCTTACGGAGGTGCGTCAGTGTGGAATCTGCTGTCACGCAGTAATGAGTGACGCGTACTTAAACATTTAGCACCTTCAGTAGCACTGTATAGGCAGGTATCGTTCTGTGAGTAGGCTGGGGTTTAATCACCGCCTTTAATCTTAACCCAGAATTATGTCTCGGTTCTTGGCATCATGTCTAAGTTTCCTTTTTGCTGACCAGTTGTTAAATCGCCTATCGCTTGCGCTTTACTATGCTGTTGATTTATATTGTAGCTGTCGCGACAACAGCGAGAGATTCAGGCAGTTTAGTTTTAAAAAAATAATAAAAAATCAAACGTCAAAATCGTAATCTGTTCAGCCACTTTAGATTTATGGCTGCAGTTAATGCAGACACCACTGAGGCTACATTTTGTGCTGCGTTGTTGTGTACATTTTATTTCTCAGTCTGATAGAAGATGGTTGGTTATATGTTTGGGAAATGCATCTGTCTTTGTTTTGGGACATTCAGATCTCCGACCTGCTCCTGATTAAGCTTTTGTTTTGCCGTACAATCTCTAGGTTTAATGTAATACGTGGCATTTAGGGTGGATTGGTGGGTAGCACCGCAAGAAGAAGGTCCCGGGTTCAGTCCCAGGATGGAGCGGTCTGGGTCCTTTTTGTGTCGAGTTTGCCTGTCCTCCTTGTGTCTGTGTGGGTTTACTCCACGTACTCCGGTTTCCTCCCACAGTCCGAAGACGTTTGTGTTTGGGTTGAAATGGCCACTGATGCCGATAGCGACGTTGGGGCGCAAAGAATTGTGCGAATAGGCAGCGTGGGTTTGAAGGCGGCCTTTGAATGATCTTTAGTGATTTTTTATGATCACCTTTGCACAAAAGATGCAGAGACCGCTCCACGTGTTCTGCAGCTGTGGCAAATTCTCACCTCAATTAAAATTAAACCTCAATTAAGGAAATGTACGAGCGTATCCATTTCTGAAACCTTAGTGCTGTTTTGTTAAAAAAAAAAACAATTGAGGTCTTAAAACATCGCGTCAATTTTTATTTTAGCCCGTTAGGATTTGCAGCTTTGGATATTTGGGATTTGCTTGTAGTTTAACGAGTAGTACAGAGAGAAATGCTGATTTTGCTGTGTTATTCCAGGTCTGTACACACACACGTTATGCACGTCATGTTAAGCGTGGTTGATATGAAGTCAGTAAAGTTCTTTTTGCACCCGTTTCCTTGCGTGGCTTAAGTGGGTTACAGTTGCTGACTGGTGGTTAAAGCTGTCGGTTCTTTCATGTACCACGTGGGCTTCATGCTCAGTCCAATTCAGCTTAAACCCGTTTCCCACGTGGAGTTTAAAAAGATGACTTCTCGAGAAACGTGCTGAATGGGACACCCTGGCATGGAGTGCACAGTACACCCCACTAGTGGTTTGTATTTGGGTTATAATCTGTTCTAATTACACACCGTCGAATGAAACACTTCCGTTGTCGCGACCTCTGGAGCAGCGTCTCTTTTAGATTTCCAAATGATTCCTGAGCCCACTCTCTGTAGACCTGCTGCCTCCGTTCCCAGTGTTTGGAATTCCAGCCCAGACTTTCTCAACAACTCCCAACTCCAATGACAACGGTGGCAAAACGCACCGTCCAGACCTTTAGGCTAGGCATTGTGAGCGTTTAATACAAAGAGGTAATCTGTAAAACAATCTCTAGCAGGCCGAGACTCACCCAGGGGTGGCAACGACAACATTTAGCTCTGCTATTCCAACAACGCACTCCTTTAACACATTTGTTATATAAAGCAGGCGTTTGTAGATTGTCCGTAGACAAATAATGGCGATTTTTGTATCTGTGGTCATGGAATGGGTTCTAGTGATACTCGAGAGACTCTAGATGTGACTGATGTGGAGGTTTCCACTTTCAACAAGTCAGTTAATGAACTTTCTGTCCTTAAGCAAACTCCGTAGAGAAGTGGCATGGCAGCCTTTGAGATTATGGCTGGCTTGCACAGACCCTCGAACTTGACTCTTATCGAAAATGAGCCGGGGCTTATGGTCTGCCTTCAGAATCCGACCGCACAGTCGTCTTCTAACGGAAGAGCAAAGCCTTGTTGTTGCCGCCGAGGTGGAGGAATACTTCCTTCCAATACCAACCGAATAGATGGGCGCATAATGCACATATAATATGCTCAAAAGTATACAGAGTTGGCCTGCCTGGTGTGTGTTTGTAGTGTTAATCCATTAATGTGTGTAATGACGGTACAAACCTTTTTATATAAACACCGCCGAGGCGCGAGCGAATGTTGCCTTGCATCCCGATCCCGGGAAAAATGCACTGGCGCGGCACACGCTGCACCCTGTGCTGTCCCCCCGACGCTGTTAAAAATCGCTATCCCTTTGCCTGCTGCGTTTTTACCCAAAGTGACTTGCTGGCAAGCGCACAAAGCCGTGCCGGGATTCGAATTCCGAGCGTTTCTCCGTTTAATGCAGGACTCGACCCGCTGATCTCTGCTTTGAAGGAGGAGATATCCACGATTAAGCTTGACGTCTTTGACATTAGCACTCTGTGTAACGGAAGCGCTGGGATCGGCGCGATGCTGAGCGCCGCCGACCCTGAACGGAACAGATGAGATGATGGATACGCCGAAACTTCCATCCGCTCCCATTTCAGATTGCACCCGAACTATTAGCGCAGGCCACAAATCTCCGGATAGCGGGAGTCGTCTGTGTAAACGATGCCGTCGGTCTGTAAGAAGGACGTAACCCCCGCTACGTTGATAGTGAAACAAGGCTATAATATCAAGTTGCATTTTTACATAGTGCCGTACCAATGCTCCAACACAGCAGTGCTGCTGGAGTTTCGGAACGCCGTACGAGACCGTTTGTCATTGAGACTTTCTTAAGAAAATCACAGTGGTTTTCTGATGTAGGCTTTCTTCTTTTTTAAAGCTGGGGGGAGGGGAGAATTGGGGGATGTTTCATTATGGGATGTGCCATTTTGAAGCATCCCCTCGTTTCGGGAGCATTATACTTTCCATAGGTGGGCAGCTTTTGCATTTTAAGCATGACCTTCACTCAAAAGGCTTTTAAACTTTTGAACTGGAAGCATGTAGGACTCCTTTCCAACAGCTACGCGCTTATGAGAAGCTTCAGGGTGAAGAACATCATGCTCATAAAAAATCGTCTGTTCTTAAACTTGTCCAGAAGAAAAGATTTAATGCTGTTTAAGATGTGCATGGAGACCAATACCTTGTAATTCCTAACCTTAACGCATTCGAAATGGTTTTCCTTCTTGGATCTGGTCCCTTTTTGACTAGATTCGCTCGTCCAGCACAGCCAGGGTTTTAATGGAAAGTGTGTGGAATTCTGTTGTACACACGCCACTGTTCTTGTCGTTGGCTTGATGTGCAGCGGCCGGTTTCCGCACGGCGGTTATCCTGTACCGTAGAATTCCATAGCAGCTCACCTGGAGCGGTTAAACAGCCTGGCGTTTAACGTTTTAGGCTACGCTCGCCCTGATGAATGTTTGCAGCGCTTGTAAACAAAAGCACTGAATCACGTTGTTGCTACAAGATAAATGCGTAGCTCGTGTAGCTCTCCGCTCTATGGTAATGTTATATTTTTAGTGTTTGACAGGCAATTTACATTTACACACGCACTCATTTGGCAGATGGTCTCCTCCAGAATGACTCACCACCGAAGCAGATTACTTTTTAAGCACGTTGCCAAGTAGCTGCGCCGAACGGGATTTTCTCGGGAACCTCGCGCCGTCTCGGTCCCTTGGGACTTCGGCTAGGACAGAGCCGTAACCCGTCGCTGCCAATTTCCACCCGGATCCCTGCAAACGCCGGCGACCTCCAGAGCAAACGGCAGCTCGAGTGGAGTCTCTTAATTGAGATTCGGCCCCCAAAGCTTCGGCTCCGGCTTTTGTTAAATTATTCAAATAAAGCACTCTGACCAAGCAATAAAAGATAATCACGCGGACTCGGGCGTGAAGGCGTTCGTTCCAAATCTTAATCACGGCACGTTTAAGCCCCAGCCGGTCCGTGCTGCATAATCAGGGCTGGAGTAAGCGTTGTTCGAGATCAGGCACTCTGGTTATCTGCCTCGGCTCTGGAAAGCGTACAGCCAGACGCTCGGCTGCAAACAAAAATTGATATTTCGTTGCGAGTGCCGTTTCCTTTCGCGTTGCACAGACTCTAATTAGTTCCGCTTGATTCCTGAATGAAAAGCATTAACCTAATTGTGACCTCCCCTGATTAGCAAATTACAGAGCCCGGCGCTGCGCTAACCGTCAGGCCGTTATATGATTAATTACCCTCTCTTTTAGCCCGGCTTGAAATATTACACCTAAATTATATCTGCTGTGAAAATGCGCTCTAGATCAGGTCACAAGTCAGGACTTGTAACTCAATAACTTTTAATCAAGCCTCGTTTGGATCTGAGAGGTCACCTCCGTGCTCTGGCGGGGAAACGGAATGAACCCGCGGCACCGCAGAGTCGAGCCAGTTATCGGCGTGACTCCTGATTCTGACCTCGTATTGATTGGTTTAAGGGAACAGCTTGGCAGAAGTGGAATATGAGTAGCCCGAGTTGACGAGGGGATTTCCCAGGGTCGACCTCTTGGGCAGCGAACGGGTGAAATCGCAGAGCGGCGAGCCGTTACTGAGGGCATTAAACCGTATGCGATTATAGGTGTTCAGGTGTTCAAAATGAAAATGGCCTAAGGGTTGGCATGGAGAGAAGCCCTCATCAACCAACAAGCTTTTAACTGCTGCTGTAATCACTAACTGGAAGTCCTCTAGAGATGGAATCAATCTGGGCCGTTACACCATGAACGCTTTCAATATTTAAAAAAAAAATAAAAATCCAGGAGGTACTGATCCCACGTTAGTTCCTCATTATCGTACCGTTTAGCGTAGTTTTACTAAATCATCGGTTTATTGTTCTCATATTAACGATTGACATCTTTCTTTCTTTGTGGAGTCTGCATGTCCTCCAGGTGTCTGATCGGGTTTACTCTGGGCGCTCCAGTTTCCTCCCGCGGTCCAAAGACGTGCAGCAAGTTAACTGGCGTTGACTTGAGTGTATATGCGACTCGTCTTAGGATAAACCTGTTTGTGTCACCTAGTAAACAAAACAAGGCACTTTTCAAGTAAAATATTTATTTGCTTTATTTATTCGACGTTAATAAAAATAAACGGCACGGGGCGGCAGATCATGAACGGCCGTCTGCCATGTCGAACTTTCACACGTTCTGTGAGAGTTTAAACTTTTAAAATGTACCTCGCGGGGGAAGCGCGTTCAAATGCTTCAACACAAGCTCATTTAATACGGCACTTAAAGAACAAACCCTTTGGTGGAGTATGAGGAGCTTTAGAGCCTCACTGGAGAGGATGGAAAAAGAAGCTTATGTGATCGGTATCACATTCAGGTCGGAGCATCCCTAGTGCAAACGCACTGGCAGCGTGTTGTCCGAGTTGAACTTGAAGCAAAGCAAAATTCCAGAAGATTTGAAAGACTTTTCAGCTTTCACCCCATGTTGTGTTTTGGTGGAGAATTTCTAATTTTGTATGAAATTGTAATAGGACAGTCCGTAAGAGTCAGGAATCCCTTTCCGTTAGCAGTTCTTCACGCGGTTCGACCCCGCTGCGTTGGTAGCATGCTAAGGTAATCTGTTTACGCCGGTCATCGGGTTTCCCTGCCAATGCAGCGCTTAGCTGTTTATGCTGGCGCCGTTGTGCGTATCTAGTAACGCAGTTCAGCCTTGTTTATGGTAGCCTGTCGTAGACCCGGTGACAGGAAATGCACGTCTCGGCACGCCTCTAGTAAAGCTATTTTAGTGTAGATAATAAAGTCCAACAGTCGCCTGTAATACGTGCTGCGTTACTGAAGCTGCAGTTCCACTTCTGCATTCTCCGTCAGCGCACCGATTTATTTATGGACGTTCAAAACATGAAACTTGTTTTGCTGTCACTTTGATAACCTGTAGTTAAACCAGGAGTCGCGTTTGTTTTTGCGCCCCCTTAGATTAGGATTAGTCAAATATGCGCTTTTACTTTTTACAGGTTTCGTTTTTGGTCGATTTCGATTGTGGCCAATGTATTCTAAAGACTAAAAGGAAAAAGAAAAAAAAAAAAACGATTGTCAAACCATATGTCACCATTATTGGGAGCCCAAGCAAATATTACGAAGGGAATGTAAAGAAATTGCATGTAATGCTCCTTAAAAAAATTGGTTTTAACTGGAAGATACAAGGTGATAGAAGTCCGATTCCTTTAGTCGTTCACCAGTATGTGGGATATTTTAGAAAATGCGCATCGGACAGATTCTTAACTTTTACCAGTAAGGCAGAAAGGACTACGTTTCCATGCGCTTTAACTCCGTAACGGCAGAAAATCCGATTTTTGGCAGTAGTCCGATCAGAACTTATCCAAGTTCTGGGTTGAAATCCTACTGTATAGAAGATTTTCTCGAGCATATACTACATTCCCGTCTCCACTATTTGCTAGCTGTTTTTCTTGTGCTGCATTGAATTCCAGGGTTGCCAGATCCTATGAGCGAAACAAAGCAACCAAGTTTATGAAAACCACCTTAAAAAGGGATGAATTTGCTAAAAAAAAGCCTGAAACAGGTCACCTAGTATGGTTATCACTTGATTGGTTACAGTTATTGTAGTCGTATTAATAATGATATGTACTTTAGAAACGGTACATAAGAAACAAGCCCCCTGCGACCGACAATCTTTGTAAGCAACTGCATAGGAATATATGAAACGTGTGGCTTTAGTGTGGAATTATTGTACCTGGCAACCAGGTTAGCTCTGCTAACTATGGGAATAAATGAGCCGAGAAATCCAACTACTGAGTTACAATCCTGGTCTGTATATCGGATTTCTTAATCTGATTTCTGGTTTGGCGTATGCTGTTACGCACTAAAACAAAAAAAAGAAGATATTTTGTGAACATATTTGCTACGTAATGTTTGTGTTGAACGTGTAAAGGAATAAAAAAACCCCTTCAGATTCAGAACGCAGCTGTTTCGAGTCACCGATGCTCGTTATTAAAGTGCTCGTATTATTATTGGTTTTTGACCCGCATGGTTTAAAGACGGTTAAAAAGCATCTTGTATTCATCAAGCTCATTGAATGCTCATTTGAACGGATCGGGCTCTGGAATGCGCTGTAAAGCACGAGATTGAATTTTATGATCCCATTCCAGGCATTCCTTAAAACCTCGAGCAGACGGCAGACGTTTCGTTTTTGCTCTCGCCACGGTGTTCCGTACAGAACAGCATTTCAGCACCAGAGATTTTGGTCAGTCTGCTCCGAGGGTCCCCATCTGTCCTGTCCGGTCCGGTCCGGTCCGGTCCGGTCCGATCCTGTCTGCAACGAGGGGGGCTAGTGATGGCTATATTTGGAGATTACTGCTACTGCATTTAGTTTCAAGGCCGTTTCCCCTGTAAAATCTGTGTTATGAGATTTATGTAACTCCCAAGTATAGAAAATATATAGCATATAAAATATACTGCTCACTAAAATCTTTATTGTGGGAGGTTTCATTTTGGGAGCAGTGTAGTCATTTTAGTGAAGTTAAATGGCTGCTGTTCTGATTTTTCACATATTATTTAAAAGGTCATCCGACAGGATAGAAATTTCCTTCCGATTGTACAGGATTCCTCAGGACTGCTTCATTGTGAATGGGGTGAAAACACGATCCGTTTCCGACCGAGCTAATAATCTGATTTAATGGATTTTTAAAATGCGTATCGGTGTAACCGCTGGGTTGTTTATTCCCCCTTGGCCGGTGCGCTGTAGCTTTGTTTTACCAGTTACTTTGGCCGAGAATTGGCAGGCAGCGATTGCACCATCGATCCTGCACTCCTAGGTGTTTGGGCTCTTCCTGTTCTCTCGTTATTGCTCTTTGAATCGGTCGTTGGCTCACGGTTTTTGTTTTCTGTTATTGCTTTTTGCTTTGGTTCATGTAGATCATTTGCCAAACTGATGCGTCAGAACGAGTCGATGCCCTTGTCAGCCTCTGATGCCCTGCTGTATCTGGGAGATAATGCGTGTTGTGCGGTTTACTTGTTGTGTGAGTGTGTCATTTTGTACATTTCAGCATAAATATGGTTTAAAACTTCATCTGATTTTTCACAGACAGAGAGACACACAGACAGAGAGACACACAGACAGAGAGACACACAGACAGAGAGACACACAGACAGAGAGACACACAGACAGACAGACACACAGACAGACACACAGACAGAGAGACACACAGACAGACAGACACACACAGACACACATACAGACACATGAACATGGGTTTTGAGGTTATGCAATACCTTAAAAAGTGCAAAAAATATATAAAACAGGTTTTGAAGAAAACTGAAGAAACAGCCACTTGCAAATTTGGTATACAGTGAAACACAAGGACTGTCCTTTTTGTCACAACATGACTAATACGTGTAACCCTCTCTGGCAAGACAGATCCTTTCTATCCTGTTAGAGACTGGCTTAACACTCAAGCAGCTCAGCAGACATTGAAGTAAGAACCCAAACGTGACTATTACACAACGCTAATCAGTATTATCTTTTTTTTTTTTTTAAACATGCACATGCCCTATGAACCACTTTTTTCTTAACAACAAATAACACCTGAAAAAATAATAACATAATCAACTGTTCCTTAGTGCAGTTTTGAGTTACGTTGCATAAGACAAGACAGCACATCAATGTCAAAACACCACAACATCAGTATACGTCATGATCCCAAAATGATCCAGAACAGGAGACTTTTTACTATTACGAAAGGTTCAACCACAAATGATCATTTGGATTCCAGGTTCTAACAAAACAAAATCAGAGGTTATTGATATGATATGTTATCGTCTCTATACGCTGCAGTCAGGTTCGGTTCTGTGCATCTGTTCGATTGTTTCCTTGTGTTCCTTTTACACACATGCGCGCGCACACACACGCACACACACACACACACATTGAGGGGATATTTCAAAATACACACAAACAGGATCCCACTAGAACTGCCGGACAGTCTGATCCTGTCCATGCCCCATTGCTGTCGGTGTGTGTTGGGTGGCCATACACCCTACTGAACAGTTAATGTGTAACACTCTCGTCCAGTTTAACACGCTTCTGTTCACCGACTTTTCTGATGATTATGTTTAATAAAATAATAAACTAAAATAAAATAAAACCGCTGATTTTCTTCTAAATATATATACCCTTATGTAACCGTTTTTACAGACATGTTATACTTAACATTGAACTGCCTTCGATTTGACTTATTTGACCTATTTATATAAAACATTTTTTAAACATTTCCTTTCAGACGAGGCATATGTACTAATTTTTTCTCACATTTTTCTGCCTGACACTAATCCATAGCATTGTATATGCAAGAGTATTTACACATCGGTCTAAATATGCAATTCAAAGCAGATATCTCACCATTTGCACCTGCATGCTTTGTCGTCTGGGACAGCTTGTGGAATGCACATGTTGAACTTCATAGTTTTCTGCATGCAAGGTTGTTTTCAGTCAAAAAATGAGTGATGAGTGCTCCGACTGCAGGTGCTTATCTGGCTAATTACTGGCTCCAAGAGCTATCATGCCATTCTGTCTCTTCAAAGGCGACAAAGATTCTTAAAAAAAAACCTTACTCACACGGCTTGGTACTCCCTACAGTTAAGCAATATGCAACGGCTCCACCTGATATTAACAGAATGTCTCCTGAGCATATTTTTCTTCCTTATACAATTCCACATAATTTCAAAGTCTGCTTTCCACCACTGACTGATTTAATACAAGCGTCCAGTGACCACACCACTCAGGCCCCACCCACATCACACATGGTTCAACCCCACACCCATGATTGGTTGGTTGTTTTATACAAGAGTTCCTGTAAAAACATTCTTTCCACTCTTGCACAAGTTAATCTTCATCTGTTTATAAGATAAAAATGGTACAAGTATTAATGTGTTGAGTAAAAATCTTTTTGTCCAACTATAACATTTAGACATATATAACATGTCTCTGAATAGAGGAAGTATGATCATGGGAAGTTGAATAAAGAGGTGAGAGAGAGAGAGTTCAGAGTCCACTGGCGGTAAAGTAACTACAAACAAAAATCAGTCAGCATTAATCGGACATTGTCCTTGATCCTCAGGTGGTTAAATATAGCATAACAAGACAGCTCTCCATTCATGTGTGTTATTATTAATACAGTATTATAAACATAGATAGGTAGACAGACAGATTGACATACAGACAGATAGTTCTATACACACACACACACACGCACATATATACACACATATCTATCTATCTATCTATATATAACGTACAAGTTAGTATTAGAAAAGAATATGTAAGCCAAGATGAAATAAACCGGGATTAAAATAATGTAGAATGTTATAAAATAGTAATAAAATGGTAGTACAAATAGATGAAATATTAAATATAAGTGCATGTATACCCTTAGACCCTTTGTTGTTTCACAGAGAAAATGTCCTTAAACAGTGCTACACTAAGCAGTAGGCTAAATTAATAGTTATTGTCATAATTATTGGCACCTTTAGTAAAAAATAAAAAAATTAAGTCTATGAAAATATGTACTGTTTAATCTCAGTTTAGACTCAAGGAATCTAAGATTTAATACATTTATTCTATTAAATAATCAACCAGTTTTAACCAAACCACAACTACACTGCTCTCAAAGATTAGGCGATATTTCATTATGGGTTATTTCGTTTGAAGTATCCACTAATTTTTGTGAGCAGTATAATTAGTATGTCGTTTGGAAAGCAATGATAAGAGCTTTGACTGTTGTAAATACAGCTTGCTACCATTAAGACAGAACTAAATAAAGCCACTTAAAAGCTCATTATGAGCGAATAAAAGACATTTTTAGCTTACAACCAACTGGTAAGAAATTATTTAAGTTCTTTGTGCTTTATGCTTTCTCGTTGTAACCTCAGGTGTAACTGTTGTTATAAAATAAAAATGTTCTTTTCCATTGCAATATTTCCTGTTGGCACATTGGTGGGGCCAAAACAGAACACATTGAAACTTTACAGTCTGGCTCCCGACGTCTTGGGGGGGAAAAAAAACTCCAGTCAAATGCTAAATTTCAATCCCTGTATTATAATAGCAAATGTGGGAACTGGGGGCAGTTTCATCAAATGGCAACACCCTTTAGAGGAATTGCTAATGAGTATATGATGGAGTTTCACTTGTGGTACAGGGCTTGCATAGGATATTTTTAAATATATAATCTGAAACAGTTATGTGCTAGACTGAACACAAACTATAGACTATAGACAGTACACAAAGTTTAAAGTGTATTTGCATGGCCAAGTCACTATTCCTGCATGACAACATAGTCAGTCTGTTAACCTGTTATGAAATAGAGTGCATTTATTATGTAAGAATATGCATCATGGGCAGGCTCATTTGCACTCATTGTAGGCCTGCATAGCCGATGTGAAAACAGTCACCTACAATTCCAGGGTGAGTCAACTAACATCTCTACAAGGCTTACTTCATTAATCAGGAAAAAGTTTTGTATGCCTTCAGCACACCTGAATATGACTTTTCAACTCATTATGTACATTTACATGCAGACAAACAACAAAGAATATGTTTATAATTAAACTGATAGCTCAATCTGGTTATATATACACAGTACCAGTACAGTAAAGTTTGTAAAGCCTCACATTTTTGTCTTTCTTTTCATGGTACAACACTGACAATATGACACTTTTATACAATGTAAAGAAGTCAGTCTACAGCCCTCAAAAACTGTTTTTGAGAAGTGTGTCTTGCCTACAGTAAAGCATGGTGGTGGAAAATATTGCAAATAATGGTGGTCACAAAGAATATTATGACTTTTGGTACAATTTGGCTAATTTCTTTTAGGGGTGTACTCCTTTGTTGCCAGTGATTGAGAGAGAGAGAGAGGGGGGGGAGAGATTAACATGTAGCATGAACTACAGTAAACTGAGAAAAGTAGATTATTTTTAGTAGAGCACTTGTAGCATCCAGTTGCAACTGTGCTTTAAAGCAGTGCAGAAAAAAAACAAAGGAAATAAGTGACACTCAATACTGTTTGGTTTACAAAAAGTTACAACATTTACAGACAAGAGGCAGGCTAGTGTGTCATATAGGAAGGAGTGTTTCTAAGCTTGATATATTGATATATTAACTTGTATAATGGAATACATTTTTACATCAATTTACAATGTTACTTGGTTTCCAAAGTATATATCATTTTTACTGTGAACGGCTGCTTATGTTGATCAGTTATGTTTGTAGTTTTCTTGAACTAAACGAAGCCCTCAAAATGTCGTAAGGGACAAGGCCACAAACAAATCCTGATGCAGTACTGTTGTGAGAAATTTAATGAAGGCATTACTCTAAATGTTTGATTTTAAACCTCTGAACTAATTCACATATTTTTCTGTTTTGTAAATTTGTAAGTGTGGTTTTGTTTCCATCTCACCTTGTTACTTACTGCTGTAACCAAAATCACCAAAAAAGAACAAAATCATTAGGTCATCTTATGCGTGTTAACAATGTGATTTCTGAGTGACAGGATGGTACAATCATTTAGACAATACTGTGGGTGGATGACTATGAGCTGAGAGATTAAGTAGTTTAGAGGACATGAAAAATTGTTTGGGCGTGTAAAAAAAAAAAACAAAACCTGCTCTACATTTAACTGTACTGTGGATATTACCTTAAAAAGTGTTTACGGTGAGTAAAACAATGACTAATTCGCCCAAGTTTGCTGTTGAGTAACTAGGATTTTCCCTTCTTATGGAAAGCATAATCAATACTCTACTTCCTCTTTAAACTTCCTTTAGTTTGTGTTTTGTTGTCCCAAGTCAACTGCATTTCTTTAAATATAATGCTCATATTCTAGTAACAATATGAGCTCATAATCTATAACAATATATTTAAAAAAAAAACTTATACAGAACTTGAAAATACGTATTTTAGTAATAGTTAAAATTGTTAACTCTTAATCAGTTAATAGGTAACTCTCAATCACATCAGGCTTTAAAAGCTTGATGTTATACATCATTTTAATATTAAGTATTTGATACTCGGACATTTTTACAAAGAATAAAGAAGTCTGTAATTTTTATTGTACACGTCAACTGTGAGAGACAGAACCTAAAAAAAATTACAGAAATCAGATGTTTCCTGTAGTTACTGATCAGGTTTGCACACACTGCAGCAGGGATTTTGGCCCACTTCTCCATACAGATCTTCTCCAGATTGTTCAGATTTTGGGGCTGTCGCTGGGCAACATTGAATTACAGCTCCCTCCAAAGCTTTTCTATTGAGTTCAGGTCTGGAGACTGGCTAGGCCACTCCAGGACCTTGAAATGCTTCTTACAGAGCCACTCCTTAGTTGCCTTGGCTGTGTGTTTCAGGTCATTGTAAAACCCAGCCATGACCCATCTACATTTGCTGGCATGAGCATAGGGACCTTGCATGCTCTGCATGATTTTAATCCATGATAGCGTAGTGTGTTAATATTGGTGTTACTATCTTTGAGACTGTGGTCCTAGTTCTCTTCAGGACATTGACCAGGTCCCCCCTGTGTAGTTCTAGGCTGATTCAGAATCAGAATCATTCTAAGCCCACAAGGTAAGGTCTTGCATGGAGCCCCAGATGGAGGAAAATTCAGTCATCTTGATTTTCTTCCATTTTCTCAGAATTATTTCTTTCTCAGCAAGCTGCTTGGTCCCATTGTCCTGTAGATCAGCCCATCCTTGTGCTAGTCTACAATTTCACCACTGCTCAGCTCTTTGGTCTTGGGCATAGTGTAGATGTTGGATTGTAACTGATTGAGTGTATGGACAGGTCTCTTTTATACAGGTATTGAGCTCAAACAGGTGCAATTAACACAGGTAATGAGTGCAGAATAGGACTTATTAAAGAAAAACAGGTCAGTGAGAGCTAGAATTCGTGCTGATTGGTAGGTGATCAAATACTTATTTCATGCAATAAAGCCCAAACTTTGAAGGTGGTAAAGAAAAATCAGCAGTATATAAAACACTTATATTCCCCACTATATTTTCTCAGAACCAAAGAAAATATTAGTCGTACTATCCAAACTACCATTCTCCAAATTCTCACTGATATTACATGGAGAAACTTAACACCCACTATTACGAAAGACAACAGGACATCTACCAACATCCTGCAAATTTGACAAACAAAATTCTCCTCTTGTAATTTAGTCAGTGGCTAATTAGTTAACCAGTCATGTTATTTATTTTATATTTCAGTTTATCACTAGAAGATGGAGCTGTGAGATTTGGTTCACTTTAATAAACAATCAAATCTGTAAGAATTTTCCCAGCATTTGTATGCTCCTCATATTGATGCTATGATCAAGACTATCGGGAGAATCTGGTTTTAAGTTCAGCGTTATAAACAGTTAAAAACTAGAAACCATCTACCAAGCAGATATCATTTCATGTAGAGGGAGATTTGCACATATGGCATCTTTACCCATCCAGAGTGGTTTTTAAACTCTACCCAAATAAATCTATAAAAATCTATCATTCAGCTTCACTTATGTGTGGTAATAACAGTAGCCAAGTTAAAAGGGCCATAAGCATTTGATTTATCAGCCTTTCTCTGTGTAAATTCAAATGTGATCTACTGTGGTTTTCTGTGGCCCGAGAAATGGGGTTATGCAGCGTGATTATGAATTGAACAGTGCTCGGAGTCATGAGTCACGAAGAGTCACGAATCATTTAAATTGTGAATGTTCATTAAAACTGTATAACCAACCTTATAACTGTAAATCTAAATCAACTACAGTTAGTTATTCTACCTTTTTCTCTTCTCTCCATTCACGGTTTTCTCCCTCTCCCTCACTCTACACTTTTGTTTCACTCTGCAGCTGTTATTTTAACCTAAAAATCCCATACAGAGCTCTGCAATTTCAAGATGCAGTCAAATCCGATTAAGTGGACCACCAGTAAAAGGGACCAGCCCCTTATTCGGACCGAATCCTATTAAATACATGTATTGTTATTTGCTTATTTGGACCAAAATTCAGTTTAATCGGACCAAAGAACGTGAGAGCGAATAAGAAAAAGAAGTCACAAGTCGCCACTTAGAGCGAATGCAAAGCGGATCAGCGAAATATGGGAGGATTTTTGGGATCCCCGAGAGAATTTATGCTTTTATCAAAGGTGAGGAAATCTGAAAAGTTGTGTTGAGCAATACCAGCGGGAGGTGACCACACTCACCACTTTCTTGTTGAAGTGCAGTCCATCAAGAGAACGTGTCAGATCACACAATTCTTCAAACGTTGACTGGAATTTAGTAAGAACGTGTTTTTTTACACTATTATGCTGAGTATCTATACATTGTGTTGTAGATTGTTTAGAAAAATTTGGTTGCAAATGAATTTTTCAATAAACAAAGTTGGTAAGCAACAATAGTTCTTGTTTGTACGTTCGCTATACGTGTAAATCACACAATAAAAGGTTTAATAAACATTTAATAAGTTACATAAATAATATCACGTCCCATCTTGTAACATAGGTTATGTTCGTTTAAACGGACCAGCCGGTTATTAGGACTGAAACCATCGCGTCCCAATGTGGTCCCATTAACCGAATTCGACTGTATTTCAATGTCTTGAAGCAGAGACTTTTGGGATTTTTTTCCACCAACTAGGTACAGAGGACCTGTTGCTCTCCTGCTTTTGCCGACCTCATTATTCATGTTGTTGTTGCTGATGATGATGATGATTATGTAGCGTTCTTTTTCCATTTACATATGCACATGTAGGCTTAATATGCTGCCCTCTTCTGGTATGGGAAATCTGTAAAGCCTTCAGTACATTCAGTACCACAGGAAACTCATACTAAAACTGCCTTAACACTTCAGAGAAGGTGTCCAGTAGAATCTGGAACAATGAGGAGAATGAGGTCTGTGTCCTGGCAGTCTTTCCAATTAATCTTAAAATGTGTCTGATGGAATTAATGTCTGGGCACAGTGAAAGCCAGTTAACAGTACATTCATTCATTTCCAAACCCTCTTAATTAGTTGTGGGGTGGTGCTGTGGTATATCTGGTAGTACAGAGTGAAGCAAGAAACAGTCCTAATCACAAAGGTTCAAATTAAGTACAAAGGTTAAACACAAAAGGTGCAATTTTGCTATTGTTTAATGCTAGTTAGTTTCTTACCTATGAACCTTGAAATTTAAGAGTCACTCAGGTGCTCAGTTGTGGAAAGTCATTGAACATTAAATAACTAAATACAACAAACTATGGATAATCCCTGCTTGAATAATTTATATTAAGAACTGGCTTGCAGCAGCTAAAATAATAGATGAGTAATTGGAAAGGGGTGTCTATATAATTTTAGCCACAGAGTGTGTAATCAGATCAGAGCCACGTGATCTACCTGTGAGCAGCGAGAACAGTTAACATTAGCCAAAGGGTTTACCTGGAGCTATACACATGACTGGATCAAATATTTAATATTTATACGTTCCCAAGTCATCCTGTGACACAGTTAAACTGAAATATTAGAAGTGTACAAACACTTCATTTAGAGTATCCCAATAGTGACCAATAACATTTCAGCATAATGGTTATATATTGTGAACGTCTAAGAATGCAACATATAACAGTAAAGTGTAATATAAGAAAAAATAAATTGGTTTATAATATACATATATATATACATA